>LKNJ01005324.1:0-37009 GCA_002120245.1 Maccullochella peelii
CCCCCCCCCCCCCCCCACTCAGCCTTTACATCCTGTCATGAGGTTGTCACACATTGTCCTGCTACACACAAACACACAGGAAAAGTATAATACTTTTCCAGTCTTTATCCTTACATGGTTATACTTATATTTCAAGACATATTCCACTTACAAGTACATGAACATTTTAACACATCAATTTCCATAACACACATCTTTTATGCTTTTTCAGTTGTGTTGGTGTTCATTAGTCTCTGAATCCATTTTTAACCTCCTACGTTTTGTCAATCGCTTGTTAAAGCACTTTGAATTGCATTTGATTTGTTTGAAAGGTGCTATATAAATACATTTTGATTGAGTGGTTAATAATAAAATAGTTTTAATTTGTCTATGCAATAATTAATAACTGCATGTGAAATATTTTCTACACTGTTGTGTATAAAGTACACACACAACACTTGTTTTTTTTAAATTGTGTAATGTGAATTACACTCTGGTTACACTGTTGTACACTGTACTCTCTACACGGTTGGTTTAAAAATCAATTAAATTAATGAGGTCAGTATCAACACTGAAAACAAACCAGTATATCAGGCTACACCAGTAGTCCTATCTGAAATATGGCTCTGGGATTGGGTGAGAAACCGTGAGACCGGTTCCAAGATTTTTCTGTGGTATTTATCTCTGTTATATTACAGTTTGTATTGCAGGTAATGTTGTAAATCAATGACCTCCTTCATTGCAATATGGGATTTTCCAGGAGTTTTGCATCAATGTAATGAAGTACAACACAGATGTTGTTTATGGAGAATGAATAGAGGCATTGGAAGTCTGAAACATATTTCTCTATTTGGTCGCTGCTTGTCAGTTCATGAAGTAACATAAATAGATTGAAAACTGAAGTCACTGTATTCATTGTTTTGGTGAGGTCTAACTTTAGCAAATGGGTTCTCGAATCAAAGCCTTTCCCATGGCCTCGCTTCAGTACTTTAGAGAAGGTTGGACAGAGTTTGTAATGTTTTCTAGTGTGCAGTGATCATAGGAAGGCCTGTCCTGGAGTCTGTCTTGTTGAACTCTGACATTATTGACTGCTTTTTAACATTTAGAATCTATTTCAGGCTGCATGATCCCATTTGCAACCTATGGATTTTACGCTATATGTGAGTAAAAGGCAGTTAATTTTATACTACTTTTGGTTGCCACTGAGCAAATTTACTAACTGGGGTACACACTCAGTTCCACCTCCCTAGAGGTAACTCTGAAGTGTTGCATGAATTTTTTCAGATCATCTGGAGAGTGCCCAGCTGACCTCCCAGTTATCTTCTGCAGGTCAATGATTACACACAAGCTCCATCCAAACACCGTTCTCCTTTTAGTATTATCTGGTGTTGCGTTAACAATTGCCACGAAAGACTTACACAATTTTCATGTTTTGTCATGCTTTGTTCAGTATTATCAGTGTCCGATGCAACAATCCCATGCATCTCTTGATTCACAGCAACTGCAAATTAATCAGTAGTTCTTTATCTTTGCTGCGTATTAAACCAAATTGTGATGCCTCCTGTTTTTCTACCTCTCGTGCTGGTGGTGGTTATTTCACAGAGCAGGCCAGGGGTCAGCTAAAGGTTTAATGATTACTCAAATGATTGGCCTTTTGGGTTGCTGAGATACGAGCAGATCTGGGGCCTGTGGGTACACACATTCCAGAGATGATGACAGTTAACCAGACCAGCTGTGCCTGTGAGTAAGCATGCAGGGTGCATACACATATTATTATATGTAGTTGGCAGTATGTATGGGGCTCAACCCACATCGTTTGTTTTATTCTGAAAAGCTTTTTTTAAAGACCAAGATTGCTAAAAATGTTAAATTGTTAAATTTTTTTGTTTTAAAACAACACTCTTCATCATGTTGTGGTCATCTTGGCTAAAAGTAATAATTATGGTATACATTATTATTTGACTGGCTCAGAAAAGTGAAAAAATGCCCTTTATTGCTTGAAATTGTCATGTCAGGACACATTCCATCGGCCTCAGATGGTTCAATAGAAAAGCTCATGGAAGAGGCTTACATTTGCCAAAACAACCAGTTAGTCTTTTTCCTTGTAAGTATCTCTTGAGAAAACGAAAAATACAATTTGAAACCCCTTCTGATTATAAATCTCACCTTTGGCAAATGCATGTCTGGTTACCTACCCCACCTCCAGTAAAGAGTGTGGTGGAAATTCTGATTTCCCTTGTGGAGAAGTGAACAAATAAAATGATGATTCAACAAACAGTTGTCTTTTGTAGATGTAATTAAGCAGAAGAATAAAAAGTAACCAATAAGGATCAAAAATAGAATAAGTAAATAAGCAAATAACAGGTAAGGATAAAAACAGAAGAAGCGAACAGATAAGGACGATCACAGAGTCAGTCTATTTCAGCTGCAAGGACAGAGATCATGTACACATCAGTATACAAAGAGTCTGACCCCGGAGGTGTCACATATTTATAACGGCATGAAAACAACCAGGCAAGGGAGACATAAAACTGTCGGACCTTGGTCTAAGGATCTGTCTCTTACTCTAGCAAACATCATATCCAAGCATCAGTACATGACAGCCTGTTCTCCTGTCCCCCTCGAGGGACACAGGGCAGGTTGTTCTACAAGATAAGATGTACCATAACACCAATGTGTATAGTCAAACGAACTATAACAGAGGAAAATGATAAAGTTCCAGAAGGCACAAAACACTACATAGCCTGCAAAATAATAAATTATTATACATGATACATTTTGCCCTGACAAAGAGCAGTGTACAGCTGCTTCCCTGAGCTATGCAATTGAGCCACTGGGACAGTCACACAGTGGGTGAGACAGTCCCAAACAGGGCTAACAACCTACTAGGTTTATACCTAGAACATCAAGCTAGTGGCATGGTTCTGGGGGCGGCAGTGTCAGTCGGGCCACCACTTTGTTCCAGACTGAAATATTTCAACATACACTGAATGGATTGTCACAAAATCCTTTCCAGACATTTATGGTTCCCAGACAGTGTATCCTAATGACTTTGGTGATCCCTGGACTTTTCCCTTAGTGCCATCATAAGGTTCATGTTTGTGGTATTGAGTCAAATACCTCAATAACTATTGGATCAGAATCAGGTTTCTTGCCAAGTATGTTTTCACATACAAGGAATTTGCCTTGGTATATTGGTGCATAACAAACATAGTAACGAGTACTGTAAGTCAAGAAGCATAAATATAAAATAGTGTGAAAGAGAAATATGAAAAATTATTATAAAAATATGTGTACATTGACATTTATTTAAAAATAAAAGGGCTGTACAGTTTTGTACAGAAGCTGAGAATGGCCGTGCTTGCAATTATTTTTTTGTAATGCCATAATCTCGAGATTATTTATTTTATTATTGATCATGGCATCACTCTACTTCAATCAAAGTCTAACAAAGGCAGAAATTGCATTATGTCTTTCTGTTAGAGAGCATTCAGATCAGTCCTTGTCATTTAAGGAGAAGACTACGAGATAAATTAACCTGTTATCCTGAGAAAACGAGCTTTATCTTGATAACAAAATAATTTACTCGTGATCTAGAGATAACGGCATTAAAAAAATAATTCTTGGCTTCCATAGTTTTGTGCAGGGACATGCCAAGTATTTACCAGGGAATGTGCAAAAGTTTACAGTATAAAGAATATTCGCAATGTGCAAATTTCTATAAAATGTGGTACAAATAGGTCAAAATGTCAGTTTGTCCAATACTGTGTTTTTACCAAATACCTGCAAAATTAACGTCAGTTAATCAGTCTCAGCTGGACTTGTGTTTGCGTGTTTAGGGCTAATTAGCAAATGTTAGCATGCTAGCATGCCAAACCAAGCAAACATGTTAAACTAAGATGGTGAACATGGCAAACGTGTGCATGCTAGGCATCGGTATGTTAGCATTGTCATTGTGAGCATTTTAGCATGCTGATATTAGCATTTAGTTCAAATTTCTAAGGTGCCCCAGTACAGCCTCACAGAGCTGCTAGACTTTTATTCTTTAATATCCAGATAAATTAAATGTTTGAAAGGCACTTGGAAAGGACACATCGCACTGTTGTAGTTGTAACTGCTGTTTTCATTATAAAAAGGATTTCTGTCTCTTCCTGTCAAAGACAATAAGAAGACCTGTGGTAGTGTCCCTCTGGTTCGGCCCTTTAATCCCTGTTAGTATTCTGTGTCAGTACATTACATGCAGTCTTTGGTCTGGTTGTCTGATGAGGAAAATGAAAAGGTGCGGTTTGCTGTGAACTACCATGATAGGATTTTATAATGCACTGGCCTCATTCAGCAGTGTTCCCATGCTCTACCTGCTCGCTCACCATCAAACAGCAGGTCTTCTGTTTTCCACCATTCACACACACAACGGGGGTGTAGGGGTGAAAGCACCGATGCCCTCAGCTCAGCTCCGACTACCTCATGTAATGCATAATCATTGTCCCTGCGTTGCCAGGCAACCACAGTCTCCCTGACCTCCTTGTGTGGTTTGTGTTTTGTGATGCTCAGGACACCACCACCTAACACACACACACACACACACACACACACACACACACACACACACAGAGGGTACATCTCTTATTTGATATCTCCTTTCTCCTCGATCGTCGCTTGAACCGGAAGTCGTTCTAGTCCGCCATCTTGAAGGCCGTCCCAAAGCCCTTATTTCTGCTCTGAGGAGCGAAGAGGGATCTCTGAGGAGCCATGAGCGAGGATACACGAGTGCAGCCTTCACGGAAGTGTTTTATTGGCTGACACGCCCCCTTATTGGATATCAGTTATTGATTAGATGCTGCAGCTGATCGAACTGATCTGATACATCACAAAACACACAGGAGTTTCATACCGGAGTGAAGACAGATAACAGATTACACTCAAGTGTATCACTCCCAAGTTTTATATTTTATTTGCATTTATTTGAATCTGTGTTAATTGTAGGTCTGAACAACTTTCTTCATTTATTAGAAAGATTTTTCTTTTCATGATCTGTTATTTCCCCCCATTAACTTTTATTATGGATACAATTAAAGTCAGAGAGAGTAGGAGGCTGATGATTCCTGAGCGTCAGGTTTCATGAGTTACATCATTTCAATTTTCTGTGAAACATTTAGCGTAGTAAACAATTTCCAATGTTCAAAAGACGCCATAATCATATTCTGGGTTATTCCATAATGAATTCACAATCAGAATATCAATACAGATGCAAATAATGAATAAATAATATAAAGGCAGGACACAGTATAATCACATAGTGCAGGTCGTTGTTAAACAGGTAACAGGCTACAGAGAGAAAACACTGCTACTCTGCCAGTGATAACTTGTCTTTATTGTGCGCAGTGCACATACTAACTCCATCAAAAGTCTCTACAGCTGTTAACCGGACTGACAGCTGATCCAGCTGTTATCAGCTGCAGCCGTCATCAGAAACGGACGTCGCTTCACGTGACGCTTCAGAGGAAAGGACGTCTCATTTCTCTAAATACAGATTTCCTCGTTTCTTCTCTGCTCGCATGGTTTCCTTGCGTCTCTCCATGCATCACTGGTGGGAGGGACTAAGATGCAAGGAAAGGATGCAAGTGAGGGAAACGTGGATACAGTTAAGAGACTTGGGATGGAGCCTGGCCAAAACACAAGTGAGAAAAGACACGGGACAGATTGTAAGTGATCAGCATGGTTCATCTGAAGAAGCCTGAGCATCAATTAGCTACAGGAGACTGAGTCACTCGTGTGGTGGAGAGGCACCGCTCTAGTGAAATAGCCCTCGACCAGCTGGTGCAGAAGCAAATTGCTTGCTGTAAGCCATGTCACTTTGTATTGAACGTTCTTAAGTATTGTCATTTGCAGCTTGCCGATACCTGTACGCTGTTCAGATTGGAGTACCCTGTAGGGTTACTGTTAGGTATCCTAGTAGGGCCACATAAAGTGAGTGGTCTGAGGCCCACACAGCATTATGCCAGATGGAGCCAAGCTGAATAAAAAAATGTTTTCTTCATTTAAAGGGATCTACAGTTATGAGTGTCCTATTCCCATACCGTGTCATGTAAAAGTCAGTTCAGTTGGGCTGAGCTGCTGCTGTGAGGGTAAATCCAGTTCACATTTCATAAGATGAAACGCATTCCTTTCAGACATTCAGAGCGGATTTCTGTTTAAAGATCTGAAACTTTGAAGGAAAAAAACATTGTTTGCTGCCTGCTCATGGTGTGTGTCCCACTCCTTAACTGCAGGCACAAGTCAGTTTGGCATTTTAAGCAGCTTTACCTGACTAATTTCCCATGAACCCCGCACAGTGAAGCTGTTTGGTTTCTATTTTTGAGCACTGGAGGTATTTTAATCCAATGCCCTTTTATAACTTGTCAGGTTTTAATGCATTTTCTTTCCACATTGATGCTGCCCCTTTTTGTATGGCATCTTAACAGTAGGGGTTTTATTGTCTATGCCTGACAGTGCAACAAAGGGCTGCCAGCTCCAATCCAGTAACTCTCAGCAGGAGCAAAGGTTTCTGCCAAACAGTAGACCAAGGTGCCCACTGTATATGTCGGTACAAAACACTACACGGGTTTGATGAACACACATAATATCACACATGTAGTCTCAGACCTTTGAAAAGAGACGTTTTTAGCTTCTCCTTGTCCAGATCGCCCGTGTTTTCTCCTTGTGAGGGAGCTACGTAACATCCAGTTGGAAATTCTGTTGCGGAGGACCGCAAAAAAGACAGCAATGTCGTCTACCGTTACTATTGACGGTATTCTATGCCGGCCTCATTATACCGTCCTGCTCTCGTCCACTAACGTGATATCCGGTTTGCTGCCTACCATCTGCCTGATTCCATGTGAATGCAGTTTTAGTCCCTCATGTTCCTAGCCAGATTTTCCAGGGTCGCGCTGACATCCCAGCAAGTGACCTTCTGAAGAACAAAAATGTTGAGCTAGAAATTGCATCAAAAGCAGCCTATACATTTATTTCTTCAGTTTACTGCACTTCAGTTTGTTTTTGCATCTCTGCACACGCACACACTCTGCACCATATGAACATATCTGTGACAAGCCAGGGAAAATCATCAATCTCTGATCCCATCTTCTATAAGGGTAATTGAAGTGGAGCTCAGTGATTCTCCTCATCACTCTCTCTCTCTTCTCATACTTTACCCTGCCTGTAATTTTGTAACCCTCCACTGCTACCCACCTCATGTTTTTCCATATTTTGTTTTCATTTCTAGCTATGTTTTGCTGCACAGAGCTCTCCTCTCCTCTTTTGCCCACCTGTCCTTTTCACCTCATTTCACTCTACACCCCCCCACCCCCCACCCCACCCACCTCCTGCAGTCAGCTGCCCCTTTGTTCTCCCTCGTCATAAGTAGTGTAAGAGACTGCAGCACACTGGGAAAGAGAAGACAGTCTTATGTATAGAGGAATATGAGAGTTATTTTCAGATGAGCACAGTGAGGAGATAAAAACAAAAAATCTGTCCCCTACAGTGAACGTGTGAGAGTTATCTCTTGTGAAAATATAACATGGGATTGGGTTTTGTTTTGTTAAAATGAAATACCCCAGAGAAAAGAAGCAGCTGCTTTTGGAAAACATTGCAGATATACTTTTGTACTAGAGAAGAAAAGTCACTCATGTATTTCCTCACATTCTTTTAGCCTTTCATGCAGCCATTCTGTAAGACACACTCACACAGACTCTAATGCGATTCATATTCTTTGGTATGGTGTTGTTCTGAAGCAGCATCAGGTAGAAATGAACTTCTTGCACCCAAAGGGACCTTCCACATCATTGACTTTCCCAAGACATCCTGATCAACTGGTGGTTGATTTTGGACGCTGTGCTCACGTCAGTGGAGCCACACAAAGCAACAGGCAGAACATGCTGTCCAGATGAGATGAGCAAAGCTTCATCAGACCAGATCTTCACACCTTCACATGACTTCACTATACATTTTGCTGGCTTGGACTTCCTGATTATGTAATTTCATTTTAGTTTAAATTTAGTTTTTCAGTTGTGAAAACTGAAGTAATATCTGATCTGAAACAGAAAATCCATTAAGGATTCATGTGTGAGACTGACCTACCCACCATCTACTCAGAAGTCTGCTGTAGCTGAACCGATAGCTGGCACAACATGAAACCTTCAGGAGATGTAAAGAAGTGTCTGCCCTTTACACTCGCCTAATCTTGGACCAAAAGTTCTGAAATTGTATTGTTTGTATGTTTTCTGATGCACTATGGGTCAACGTAAGACTTACTAAAGGAATTGTTATTTTCTGTCCTGGTTTTTCTCGCTCCAGCTCTCAGTGAGTCTCCCTATGGGTGAAAATCTTTCATTGGTGTTGTGATCAGCCCCAGAGGCCGAGCTTCCGACAGCCGTCACCCCTGACCACCCCACATCCAGCTTCATCATGGGAGAGGTAGTCCAAATGCACTTTACCACGGTGGACTACGTCATCTTTGCCTTACTGTTGGTGGCCTCAGCTGGCATCGGCCTATTCTATGCCTTCTCTGGTGGGCGCCAGCGCACAACACAGGTAGACTTTGGTGTTTAGACACAATTAAAAAATTTCTTTCTTTCCTGACAATACTTCCTTACTTTCATTCTACACCCTTTACAGTGTTAACTAAACAGTTTGTTTGTTACAGGAGTTCCTGATGGCTGACCGCTCCATGAGCTGCCTGCCTGTGTCTTTGTCCCTGCTGGCCACTTTCCAGTCGGCTGTGGCCATCCTGGGTGCTCCGTCTGAGGTGTACACCTTTGGGACTCAGTACTGGTTCCTGGGCTGCTCCTACTTCTTGGGCCTGCTCATCCCAGCTCATGTTTTCATACCAGTCTTTTACAGACTCCGACTGTCCAGCGCCTACGAGGTACACACAACTAGAGAATTAACACATAACATGCACACAGTTTGACATGACTGTACCATCATGGTGGATTTATGACCTGTTAATATATTTTTCTCAAACATTTCTTAATTATAATGTCCTCTTTCCTCCCTGTTTCTGTTTTACACTCTGTCAGCACTTTTCTCCCGCTGTCCAGCTGTCTTTCTCAAGTATGATCTCAGAGCTTAACATCCTTATCTGTCCTCTGAACTGCTTAACCTTGACGTGTTAACGTTCAACAGAAACAAAGACTGAACATCTGTAAAGGGTCTTTATCTACAGCCACACTGACGGTTTCTCTCCTGAACCTCAATGACACGGATCAGTCATTTGCCAGAGAACAGTACTGCAGTAATGTCCTGTCAACAAAGAATGAGTTGTAACTTAAAAATCTGGCTTTGATCATGTGGCTCTAAACTGACAGTTCTGATCCACAGAACTGACCATGTATCACAGAGTGACTCTGAGGTGATATTTTAATCAGCCTTTTGATTTTGTTTTTTTCCTTTGACATTCTCTCTCCTGGACAGTATCTGGAGCTGCGCTTTAACAAGACGGTTCGCATTTGTGGGACTGTGACCTTCATCTTTCAGATGGTATCTTTGTCTGCCTCATACTTTCTTTGTACATTAATTTCTGGCCTTTGTTATGTCAACGCTTTCAGGAATCAGGGGTCTAATTGGCACTCATTTGATAAAATTACCTCTACTCTGGACTTGAACTCACCTAAATGGCTTCTTAGTAAAGACAAGAATGATGTCAAATTATTTTATTGCATGTCACCCGGTGAAATAGTGAGGCATTAAGTAAGAAAAGCAATCTTCTTCTTAACGACAGTTTTATGCTTGCCAATAAAAGGAAATAATCTCTACCTCTCAGTTTGGTTTTATTTTGATTTTGGCTCAAGGCATCACCAGATATTTGATTAGAAATCAAAATGTTTCTGTCTTTGGGGAGCCATGATTAGATGTGAAGCAGCAGCTGATAGTTTATAAATAACAGACCTAAGATTGAATTCATTGGCCAATTACATTCCAGTCTGACTGAAACTTCAGCCCTGGAAATGTCACAGTGACCCTCATAAAACTTTTGTAATGGTTTATGCTCCCTTTGAGGTTAACAGCATATATATTTATCTATAAAAGCATTCTCAAAGCAAGTCAATACAATAGTAAATTCCCCACAATGAATTCATAAATGCGTATGAACAGGGGTTGATGGTGGGTTGCTCAACACATAGTTGTATTATTAAAATATCCCGAGGTCACAGTTAGGTGTGTCTGACCCCTCTAAAGTCGCGGAATGTTTTACAGTTACAGACTTTTATCCAACACGTATGAGTCAGCAAGCTCCAACACATGACCTGTGAGTCCAGCTCTTCCTGTTCTGCAATGTTTTTTTCTCTCTTTCTGCAGGTTATTTATATGGGTGTGGTCCTGTATGCTCCAGCCTTGGCACTCAATGCAGGTAAGAGTAGCATTTTGTTTTGTCCGATTTTCCCACGGGATCCATCACACCTCATTTTACACCAACAGGAGCCCAAAGTAACTGATGGTATTGAATACAGAGCATGTTGTAGTTACAGTGCATCCGGAAAGTATTCACAGCGCTTCACGTTTTCCACATTCCGTCATGTTACAGCCTTATTCCAAAATGGAATCAATTCATTTCTGTCCTCAAAATTCTACACACAATACCCCATAATGACAAAGTGAAAAAAGTTTTTTAGAGAGTTTTGCAAATTTATTAAAAATAAAAAACTAAGAAATCACATGTACATAAGTATTCACAGCCTTTGCTCAATACTTTGTTGATGCACCTTTGGCAGCAGTTACAGCCTCAAGTCTTTTTGAATATGATGCCACAAGCTTGGCACACCTATCTTTGGGCAGTTTCGCCCATTCCTCTTTGCAGCACCTCTCAAGCTCCATCAGGTTGGATGGGAAGCGTCGGTGCACAGCCATTTTCAGATCTCTCCAGAGATGTTCAATCGGATTCAAGTCTGGGCTCTGGCTGGGCCACTCAAGGACATTCACAGAGTTGTCCTGAAGCCACTCCTTTGATATCTTGGCTGTGTGCTTAGGGTCGTTGTCCTGCTGAAACATGAACCGTCGCCCCAGTCTGAGGTCAAGAGCGCTCTGGAGCAGGTTTTCATCCAGGATGTCTCTGTACTTAGCTGCATTCATCTTTCCCTCTATCCTGACTAGTCTCCCAGTTCCTGCCGCTGAAAAACATCCCCACAGCATGATGCTGCCACCACCATGCTTCACTGTAGGGATGATATTGGCCTGATGATGAGCGGTGCCTGGTTTCCTCCAAACATGACTCCTGGCATTCACTCCAAAGACTCAATCTTTGTCTCATCAGACCAGAGAATTGTTTCTCATGGTCTGAGAGTCCTTCAGGTGCATTTTGGCTGCAATGTGCAAAGGAGTGGCTTCCATCTGGCCACCCTACCATACAGGCCTGATTGGTGGATTGCTGCAGAGATGGTTGTCCTTCTGGAAGGTTCTCCTCTCTCCACAGAGGAATGCTGTAGCTCTGACAGAGTGACCATCGGGTTCTTGGTCACCTCCCTGACTAGGGCCCTTCTCCCCCGATCGCTCAGTTTAGACGGCCGGCCAGCTCTAGGAAGAGTCCTGGTGGTTCCGAACTTCTTCCATTTACGGATGATGGAGGCCACTGTGCTCATTGGGACCTTCAAGGCAGCAGATATTTTTCTGTACCCATCCCCAGATTTGTGCCTTGACACAATCCTGTCTCGGAGGTCTACAGACAATTCCTTTGACTTCATGCTTGGTTTGTGCTCTGACATGCACTGTCAAGTGTGGGACCTTATATAGACAGGTGTGTGCCTTTCCAAATCATGTCCGATCAACTGAATTTACCACAGGTGGACTCCAATTAAGCTGTAGGAACATCTCAAGGATGATCAGTGGAAACAGGATGGACCTGAGCTCAATTTTGAGCTTCATGGCAAAGGCTGTGAATACTTATGTACATGTGATTTCTTAGTTTTTTATTTTTAATAAATTTGCAAAACTCTCTAANATCATGCTGTGGGGATGTTTTTCAGCGGCAGGAACTGGGAGACTAGTCAGGATAGAGGGAAAGATGAATGCAGCTAAGTACAGAGACATCCTGGATGAAAACCTGCTCCAGAGCGCTCTTGACCTCAGACTGGGGCGACGGTTCATGTTTCAGCAGGACAACGACCCTAAGCACACAGCCAAGATATCAAAGGAGTGGCTTCAGGACAACTCTGTGAATGTCCTTGAGTGGCCCAGCCAGAGCCCAGACTTGAATCCGATTGAACATCTCTGGAGAGATCTGAAAATGGCTGTGCACCGACGCTTCCCATCCAACCTGATGGAGCTTGAGAGGTGCTGCAAAGAGGAATGGGCGAAACTGCCCAAAGATAGGTGTGCCAAGCTTGTGGCATCATATTCAAAAAGACTTGAGGCTGTAACTGCTGCCAAAGGTGCAACAACAAAGTATTGAGCAAACGCTGTGAATACTTATGTACATGTGATTTCTTAGCTTTTTATTTTTAATAAATTTGCAAAACTCTAAAACTTTTTTCACTTTGTCATTATGGGGTATTGTGTGTAGAATTTTGAGGACAGAAATGAATTGATTCCATTTTGGAATAAAGCTGTAACATGACAGAATGTGGAAAACATGAAGCGCTGTGAATACTTTCCGGATGCACTGTATATAGAATAATTGACAAAATATTCTGGTTTTTGCCCTTATTCTAAAAAAGACAATATTCCTACTAAGCTGTTTACGTGGCTAATGAAAATGGATATTCCACTAAAATGCATGCAGCCTTGTTGGACCGTGCGATCTCAGCCTCCCTCTTTATTCGTTCAACCACCTTCTTGAAAAGGTCATATCCAAACACCTGTTGATATCCAAGTCTTTCATCATGTTTAAAAGTAGCTGTGTTTCTCCTTCCCACCAGAAATGTGGCCTTTTCTTTTGTGCATGCATCTCTACCCCAGCCTCACAAACTGTTGGCTGGTTGGTTTGTTTCCAGCACACAGAGCTGACTGTAAACAGGCAAGAGGCCGTGTGTCCCACACTGAGACGCAGATTCTGAATGAGCTGTATACATGTCCAAAGAATGCTCCTAAAAGCTGAATACTACCAGCAAATCCCACATGTCTTTATGGGAAAATGCTACATTCGGGATAAGGCCTCATTTGGAATATCCAAACGGAATATGCTGTTTACATGACCCATATCAAATTCAGAATATTGTCATATTGAGAATAATAGTTGGAAATGAGTGTGCATGTAAACGTAGTCAGTGAGTAACCTGTGGTGCAGTGTTTGGTAATGCGCCAACTCTGTTCACTTGCAGTGACAGGTTTTCACCTATGGGGGGCCGTGTTGGCCATGGGATTGGTGTGCACTATATATACAGCTCTGGTGAGTCCCTGAATCTTTTATCAATGACTAACTGTGACTAAATATTTGTTGACTATTATTTTTCTACATCAAAAGCTAAACCATAACTAAATGAAGACAAATCTTTTTAAGCTAAAACTAATGGCAACAAATGAAAACTAAACTTTACAGTACTCAGGAAGTTTCTTTAGTAGGCAACAACTGGTGATTACAATCCAGAATAACACCCCCCCTCCCAAAACGTCCACCGGCACCTTGATTGGAAAAACGTTTCTTTCTTTCTGCCATCCTCATGTTGTTCTGGGTACACAGATGGCACTCATTCATTTTGTTGTCAGTCAGTATGTCAAGGTTGTGATTCATGCACACCTCTACAGATTGGTGTGTTCATAATGTTGATCATTATGGAATTTTTAAGTGAATACACTGCTCTGCTATCCCAGGGGGGTCTGAAGGCGGTGATCTGGACCGATGTCTTCCAAACGGTGGTGATGTTTGCAGGCCAGCTGGCGGTCATTGTGGTGGGGGCCAGTCAGGCAGGGGGCATAGCAGAGGTGTGGAGGAAAGCAGTCAATGGCAGCCGTATCTCTGGACTGGAGTGAGTAGTCAGCATATTTGAAGTGCAGTAGAATGAAGTATTCCTCATTACCTGTACGTGCTGTGGTGTGTAAAGGCAGGGCCAGAGGAGATGCTAAGAAACACTTTGCTTTTTGGAATCAATATTCATACATTCGTCTTGTATTCACTCCCTGAGTAGCCTGAACCCCGACCCTCTGGAGCGACACACCTTCTGGACGCTGGGTGTGGGAGGAGTCTTCCTGATGTTGGCTCTGTACGGGGTCAACCAGGCCCAGGTCCAGAGATACCTCAGTTCTCGCACGGAGAAAGAGGCCATCATGTGAGTACCATCAATGTCTCACAACATGCTGGGCTAACCCTTGCTGTTTTAAAAGAACCCTTATAATGTCGGTCATCTCTCCATTGTTGACAGTATTTTGGACGGTTTGTAACCATGTTTGTCCTCACCTCTCGTGTCCTTCCAGGTCCTGCTACGTAGTTTTCCCATGCCAGCAGATTGTCTTGTGTTTAGGTTGTCTAATGGGTCTGGTTATGTTTGCTCGCTATGGAGAGGACAGCCCTCTGGACAAGGGCTACGTCAAAACTAATGACCAGGTGAACACTAATTTGCCTTCATGGTTCCCCAGACTGTAGTGAATGAACAGTGCCTTTCTTGTTCTTGCCTCTGGAGGTGCAGCCTAATGTTGAGTGGTTTTTTTGTGCAGATGGTTCTGTACTTTGTGATGGATGTGTTCAGGGATCTGCCCGGGCTCGCTGGACTGTTTGTGGCCTGTCTCTTCAGTGGAGCTCTCAGGTAAATGAGCCAAGAAAACAGACCAGGATGTAAAGGATCCACTGTTGAAGGCTTGCTTGGTGTCTTGCAGGTAGTTGGTTACAAACCAGGTTCTCATAACAAGGAAGCTGATTCACTACTTGTCCTACAGTTGTTGAACTTCTGCCTTGTTTTTCAAAGAATATTGTTTGGTTATTTAGTTGATCTAATCTGAATTTATAATCCTTGGCTTCATCCCAGTCAATCCTAAAGTATTACATGGCTGGCTGACAGACTAGATTATTTGCGCTGAGGATCAAAGCATCAAAGAGCTGTTCTGCCCTATGAAGCCACAGATCAGTAACTACAGGAGCAGTGAAGCTGAGAAAAAAGTGTTTGAAAAGGTTTTCAGGCTGCACGGCAAACTGTAAGAACAGATAGAAAGCTTGTAATGCTTTCATTTTATGTTTTTTTAGGCTGATTACTTTACCCCCAAAAAATCATTGCCACAGAACCCACACAATACCTAAAAAATGCGAATACTGTGCTCTGCCTTTGGATAATCTTCACTGAACACTGAGTAACTGCAGTATCTACCAACAAAATGTTCTCAGCTTTCTGATCTGTTGTCCGTTAGTAGAAAATTAGCTTTAGTTTGATTATTATTTATGGTCCATAGCTTATAAGTGTTTCTGTGTTTAGCTAAGCTTCTATTATTCTACTATTAATATATTATATTGCAATCAATATAATGCATTAATTTACAATTTAATATATTTAAGTGTGTGATATAAAGGTAGTTTAACCACCAAATCACATGAAATTTACAAGAGTCAAAAAATGAGATGGCAGTTACTGAGATCTGCTAAGTCAAATAGCTTTAGCAGGACTTTAGCTGTTTTTCTTCATCACAAATTGATTTAGCTGCTGCCTTATTTAATTATGTGGAATAACAGACTCAATAACCAAAATGTCAGTTCATCAAAAATGGATATTTTTTGTTAACAGATAACGAGGGGAAATCGTTAACTAAACTTAGCTTTCGTTTTAGCTAAGTCTAGCCGTGGCTATCTCACAGACTAGCTTTTTATAACTTAGTATCTTACTTTAGCTGTCTAGCTACGGCAGTAAGTGCACTGACGAGTCGTACAGCACACTGATTACCAAACCAGAGTGCAGTAACTACACAGCCAAAGTACAGATACTGCGTTTTGCTTTTTATATCCATTTTGTAGTTACAGCAAATTTAAAAAGCTTTCACAGAAATTAGAAATTTTCTATGGCATAGTATTTTTTATTTTTTTTTTTTAATATAGTAAAACCGATGTCAGGAAGTCGGACACAGGTTATTACTTAATTTTGACCTGTCCACTTTTAGCACAGCATGACATCCACCATGACCGTTTCATATATCAGTCTCCTGTTTCAGTGCATCCTTAATTTGATGGTCTTACACTAAAGTTTACTCTTACTCAGTCCATTTTATGACTTTTGCATGCATATTGGTAATCTCTGCTCTTGAACACACAGCAAAAGGTGATAAATATGAAGTCATAAATTATGAGTGTCTATTATCAACTAAGTATCACTTTACATCTCCTCCTTTTGAAATGGAATGGGAAATCTCACTGTGTTGCCTGTGTGCATTTTCCACCATCAGCTGATAATGAAATGAGGGCATTTATCACTTTGGGAAGGTTCCTGATCACTGCAGCATCCATGCACTGTCTTAAAAGGCCTGTGCTGTACAGACAGACGTGTAACGTGTTACAAAATCCCAGTTATTCATTCAGTCCCGTTTTCTTGTCTTCCTCCAGCACCATCTCATCAGCCTTTAACTCCCTAGCAACAGTAACCATGGAGGACCTGATTAAACCTCATTTTCCGAACATGACTGAAGCTAAAGCCACGGTGCTGTCCAAGGGACTCGGTAAGACGAGTGCTGTAATCGTATTTTCTTCTTGCGTACATATTGTGTGTATATATAAGTGTGTAATTTAGTACACACCTACTTAGTGAAGTATGTAACTTGTTGCAGCAGGTGTGACCACTACATATTTCTTTGTCTTGATCTGCTTGCTCCACAGCTTTAGCCTATGGCCTGGTGTGTCTGGCTATGGCCTACCTCGCCTCTCTTATGGGATCTGTGCTGCAGGTATCAAACTGTTCACATGTTCTGAGTTGCACATGAAGAAATGTTTGTAAAGAAATGTGCAGTAAAACATATGTCTTTAAATGTATTTCAGATAGTAAAATCATTATTATGCAGCTGTTCAGTGTAGTTAACTAGCACGCACATGCAAAGAGTCACTGCACTGCCATGCTCTCTGTCCTCTGTGCCCTCAGGCAGCCTTCAGCATCTTCGGGATGGTGGGTGGTCCTCTGCTGGGCCTCTTCTGTCTGGGGATGTTCTTTCCCTGGGCAAACCCTATAGTGAGTCCTTTGTAATTTCTGATTATATTCTGTCTCCATACTCATTTGCTTTAATTTCAATATGCAAACAGATAAATGGTAATAAAGGAGATGGGCATGGTAATAACACTGTCTCCTGAGTTGAGGCTCGAATGAACCCATCTGTTCTCCTCTGGTGCCTCCTCAGGGTGCAGTGGTTGGGTTAGTAGCAGGCCTAGCCATGGCCTTCTGGATCGGCATTGGCAGCTTTGTGATGCGCATGTCTGGTCCCACCCCAGTGTCCCCACTCAACACCACTGCTTTGCCCCTGTTTGACAACATGACCACCACTGTCATGACTACACTGGTCAGCGCCACCACAGCCAAGCCAAGGTAACACACAAGTCCCACCAACCAACCTTATAGATATGTGTTGGCTCCATTACTTCCACTGAACACTACAGATAGAGACTGCACACGTTCAGTCACGTATTGATGGATTATGAAGAAATACTGTCGCTTTCTCTTTCATCTTCCCTTTTTCCTTCAGGCCGACGGGTGTAGAGGCGCTCTACTCGTTGTCCTACATGTGGTACAGTGCTCACAACTCGACCACTGTGGTGGTGGTGGGACTGCTCGTCAGTCTGCTGACAGGTACACACACTTAGACTTGTCGCATTAAATACATTCATGCTTGAATATTGGCGAGAACTTGGCAGAACTTGTTAGCTTCCCAGGCTACGATTCGGGTAGCTTGCTATATAAATATATGTGAGCAAATCCTTGACATTGAAATGCTAAATGTTTGTCAGTTACCATTATTTTATGATGTGCACCCTGAGTAGCCAGGCTGTACTTTGTCTTTATGTGATATCACTCAAGAACAGCTCCTAGTTTATTCCAGTTGTTTCATTTTGTCCTGATCTTATTGCCCTGTAACGCTTCCTCACTTAAAGGCAGACATGATCAAAGGTAAACTGCTGTCCTGTTCATGTATCTGTCAACATGTTAGGACCTATGAAGGAGAAGGATCTGACCCCCGGCACAGTGTTTCCAGTCCTGGGCACACTGCTCTTCTTTCTGCCTGAGCGCTACAGAGAGAAGCTCTGCTGCATCACTCCTCTGGCTCAGAAGGTAACGTCATATTTACACTCTGTACTGCTTTGTGTCTTCCTCTTTTGTTTACCGTAACTTCAATAGTCTTTTATCCTTGTTGACCAGCCCAAAGAAATTAACACACAGCCTTATCAGAAGGCCAAGAAAGACCGCAACGGAGCAGCTTACTGCAAAGAGGACACAGTCACAGAGGACAAAGAGACTGAGAGTGACAGAGCACAAACAGAGGAGGACGACGACTTGGAAACAAGGATCGCTCTGCCTTCATGCCAACTGACGGCTCACACGGTTCAGGAGACGGCCTTGTGATCCTTTTTTCTCCTACTTGTAACACGCACAACATCATAGGTCTGAAGTCCATCACTAAGAAGCATGTCCGTTATGTCTACAGCACCAAGTTTGGGTGTTGGTGTTTTACAATCACATAATCAGTTGAATCTGATTCATAGAAAAGGCTTATGGACTTCAGTATCTGTGTGGGGAAAGAGTGTTTTATTGGTACCTGCTCTTCAAAAAACAAAAAACTTGAAATCAACTTTTGCCAGGCTGGAACTGTGCGCTGAAAGCTCAAATGGCATCAATCAAAGAAGAAATTAGTCAGTTGATCTCCATTAGTGACTCTGACGACTCCTGGGTGCACACACAGGCTTTGGGTCTTCCCACATGTGTGCAGATGTTAATAGGGTGGGTAGCTCTCGTGCACAGTGAGCTGTTTTACTGTGACTGGAATCAGGTAGTTAAAAGATACAAGATGTGAAATGTGTTATTTTTGTAGAGAAGACGGAACCATAAAATCCCAGAATATGTATGAGAGAATCTAATATAAAAAGAAAAGAGAGGCTGAGCTTCAATGGAAGGCATGACAGGTCTGCTACAGTGATAGTGTAGTGTCTTTACATGGCCTTGGTTTAATACTAATAGTCGCCTTCTAGCTGCTACTATACATGTCTAAATGAGTCCACAAAGCAAAGCTGTGTGTTCAGATGAGAGCAGAGATGGCAGTTAATTTATATGGAGCACCTTAACTGCTCTCACCATGTTCCTACCAACAGTGCATGAGGAGAAAACAATCCAGTCAGTGTGCAGAGCTGCTGTCTCCCCATGCATGCTTGAGGTGTCGTCAATGTTTCCCGCCCTTTGAGGACTTGTACATGCGATGTGCAACAAATCCCTTACAAGTTGCCATCATTCACTCCTGCATCCCACTCATAATGCCAAAACCCCTTTTAGCCAGTTGGTATTAATAGTTAATCAGCTGTTTTTTGCTCATAACCAACCTTTCCACAAAATCTGCAAGTCTGAATCCATTTGGAAGTTATGTGCTTTTTTGCGATAGGCCACTCCCATTGTAATGCCCCCTTTTAGCCAATTGGCATTAACACAAACTTGACCTCCACTCAAAATTTCAGCCTCCTAGGGTGAAAACTGTGGCTGCCAAAGGTTGGGGAAATTCTTGTGGACCAACAGAGCGAGCTATAGAGCTGCTGGCTGCAGCTAAAAATGATTACAGCAGCCAATAACTCTTCCAATGAGTGGTGAGTATTGTATAAAGATAGTCTGTCTTTTAAAGACATGATAGGAGTAGAATGTCATAGTACTATACATAAAACCTTTAATCATCACAACTCAAATGTTTGTTTTTGAAATCCACAGTTTGTGTAGTTTTCCTGTTGTGTTCAGTCATAGTGAACATATGCTAAGTATTGTGTAACTGTCAGGACATGAATGAAATTATAAAGAGCCTCACTGACCCGGGTTCTTTTTGATGAGCTGGTATTAACGTGGGATGTGTTGGCAGCGCTCCATAACTCTGTAAGGTGTCTGTTTCATTAGCTTTATAAGTTTTACAGTACAAGGGGCTCAGTTGGCTCTCTTACATCAACATAGAAGCCACATTTCTACATGGCTTTACCCCTGCTCCTGTCTGATAGGACTGCCCTGCTCTGAATCACTCCGTTCAGACTGCAAGCAAAAGTGGTCCAAATCAGATACAGGTCTGATTTTTGCACTGCGACCTCAGTCTGAACAGTCATATCGGAATTCATGTGACTTTTACGTCACTCTACATCGACAATTGTCACAATTCTGCGCTGGCAGGAGTCACTCGGTGAATACAAACATTAAATAAAAATAAAAAAAACCCAATTTGCCTCTCTTTCTCCTCCTCATCACCTGCTCACGAACTCACTGGCTTCCACTGCACGTCACCGTTAGAAATTACACCGTAAACGCTGACTTCATTGGCCTCCATGTTTACTTCCATACGACAGTGTGTGACGTCTTTCTTATTGTTCAGGACCGTGACCAGTTCACACTCGAATCTGATATGGCCACATTTAAAAAAATAATGTGAACAGCCAAACAAAAAAACCGGATCTGAGCATTAAATCCGAATTGAGCACTAAGGCTTGCAGTGTGAACGTTGGACCTGCCTGAAATGGGCCTACTTGAGTTCTGTTAGGCAGTAACTTGATTATATTTGAAGGTAAAGATGATTCTGTCATCTCTGGTAATCTTGTATTTTAAACATCTTTAAGTGCCCGTCTTTTTTAAATCCAGGTTGTTGCCAGTATGTGATTGATTTGCGTAGTTGTGTGTAGTTTTAATATTATCATTGTCATGATTTTTGGAATCACAGAATTCTTGACCATCAACATTTTATCCATTGTCACTGTGTATAAGAGAGGTATTGTGTGTACAGTTCTGAGTCAGTACTGTCTGTGCTCCGTGTTTGTCATGTGACTCAACATGTTTGTTCAGCATTGTTAAGCTTGTAACGGCCAAACCAGTTTGACATGTGTCCAAAGGGTTTCTGACAGTTTATGGAGAGTCCACATGAATACAAATGTTTAGCTACATCTCATTTAAACAGTCGGTGACCTTGCTCTGTCCGCATGTGTTGAAAACGAAGACATCCATGTCTCAGTTGCCTTACATTTTCCTGTTTAAAGTGGAAACAGACAACTTTTCAGCCCCCTGAAAACTGCTGCTGCTGCTGCTAGCAGCCTGGCTACTGTCCAAAGCAAGAAACAACCGTAAGAATCCCAGTTTGAACTACAAACCCTGATCTCAGTGCTGTGATAACGGCAGAGTAAAACACCCGGTAAGTAGGCAGGTTTAGTTACTCACTGATCGAGTAGAAAGAATTGCAACTGAATGTCGGTTTGAAACCTTCTCCAGTCCTGCAGCTCTCTCCATCGAGTGAATGCCTGTCTGAGGTTCACTCTTGTTTTATCTCGGTTTTTATCACTCTCCCTCTTCGCCGCCTTTGCCTCCTCCATCAGAGGGGCTCTTTTTCTTTTGCAAGGTAGAGTGGTGTCATTCATTTATAGCCATTACAATGTGCAATCAACGTTTACTTCATAATGATAAGTTAAAGCAAAAAAGTTGTCTATACAACTGCTGGAGTTGCAGTTGTATTTTAATTACATGCCAGAGAATCAAGGTGACCCAGTTTAGCAGCAGAAAAGAAGCCGCTTGGCATGTCTCATTTAAAGGATTATGGACTCTGGAGACCGGTAGATCCCCTGTTTGGTGGAATGTTGAGCACTTTTATACCCACAAAGCCCCTCTCCGTTCCAGAACCAACATGTTTGTACCATCATCCTGATACTCAGAAATACCTCGATTTATCCAAAGCATATAGAATATGAATTATTCATATTTTGTTTTTTTTTACCAACAGAAGATATGTTTGAGATCATATTTTTGTAATTTCACGATAAGCCTGCGCACATTTCAGGAGCTGAAATGTGGAATTCTATATGCAAGAACCATGAAATGTTTTTGTTCTGTGAATGTCGGGCAGAATTGGGAACGTAGCAGTCCGCTTTAAGATGTGGTCCGTTTTTAGAGCACTAGCATCCTTTGCCTTCCATTTCACACAGGAAATGTTGGTCAAACACGGCTCATGTTTTAGTGCTACGTCCCATACGCTAGCCTCCGCAGTCACAATGTTTCAAAACATTTGAATGGTTCCTAGAGTTTTTAACTACTTTTAAATCACGTGGCAATGTGTGTGTTATTTATGATTGCATAATATTGTATCCTTCTCCTTCATACCTAAAATTACTTGAAGTGTGTGCCTGTAATGTTACCTCAGTGATACACAGATAAACCCCCTTTATAATGTGAGGGAGCATAATTCAAGTGTTGACATGTTGTTATTACTGTTAAAGATGTCCTTTATAAACCCAGACTGGGTGGAGCACTGTGATACTACTGAACACTAGCACACCTATTAAAGTACAATGATGTCAGTACTTAGTAGTCCTGCTATCGAAACAATCTGTCAATGTCAATTTGAGGTCCTCTACAAGTGTGAAACACGCTCATTCTATTGATTAGTGGCCTTTTAACACCGAATCAGGTTGCACTGCACAATAATACAGTTGAGGACACAGTTTGTGAAAGAAAAGCACGGCACTTAGTAATTTCCAGCAATGATAAATATTGTTTTGAACAATATTTATTATATTTGTTCTCCCATCCACAAGAATTCTTCATGTTATGCATTCCAAAACAACAACCCCATAAGCACTGAAGTCGAGATGACTCCTCTGCTTTGGCTGTGCCTTCGTTTTGTGATAATGTTATTTTTTAACTATCTCGCTGTAGTTTTCATATATCGTCCAGGATACTGCCATGGATATGAGTTCAGTCCCAAACATCTGTCCAGGAGTGGACCAAAGCCACATTTATGAATGAATAAATGAATCATGTGTTACATGATGATGGGGACGGGGTATGAAACAGAAAACTGGTGGAAAGACAAACTGACTGCGTTTTAATCTGTTGACATGTTTCACTGTTGTTTGGATGTATGACTAGTAGATTTATAATTTTGATGTACTTTAATTAAAATGATGATGACAAATTCAAAAACGTGTCCAGTTTCTGTGTGTTGCCTTTATTGTAAAAAAAAAAAAAAAAGTGCTTTAGTGCCACCTAGTGGGAAAGATGTTCATATCCCCTCCTAGTCTGTTTTGTTTTTTTTTAAATACAAAGATGTGATTGGGAGTTTGTGTGGTTTGTTCGCTGTAGCTCTCTAACAGTCACTTCAGTTACAGCGTTCAGTGAGTGTGGTTCATTTTTAGAATGCTATCAAGCAATACTACTCTGAAGAAAAATATTCACCAGTAAACATTATTCATCCATCATTCAGCGTTCTATACCAGCCATAATATCCTGAAGGAGCTCCCAAAAGGCCTCAGATGTAAACTGGTATAAAAGTCTTAATGTAATTCCTTCACATGTCCTGTCCTATCCATACTTTAAAATGTTTGGCTGAGGATGTTTATAAATGATGTTTAGTTATTGGATTCATCTTATTTGCAGAACATATCAAGTTTAATGTATACATTTCTGGATGAAATGATACTAAATAGCAAGGTCATAGGTCAAGTTAGGAACTTGTGTGGAATGAAGAATTAGAGGCGAGCAGCAGCCTGCTCGAGTGCTCTGAGCTTTTCCCTGAATGCTGGATGGAGGGAAAGGTTCATATGAAAAAATTCCCGGCCAACATATGCAGCCTTTGTGTGAACCGAAAAAAACAAAATGTTAGCGCAATGAGCCTGATGGTCTCATTTTTTCATTGTAATTATACCAAGGTTTCAGAATTCATTTGCTATCAACATATTGATGTTTCAAATGAAAAAATGTGTTTTCCTCAATCCTCTGCTGCACACGCTGGAATATCTGGAAACGCTGGTCCTCAGTTGGATGTTTTGAGAAACCAGGATCTTCCTCCTCCGTCAGTGGCCATCTGATCCCACGGGAGAGTCTAATCATAGACTTTGCTCTTCTCCCTTCTCCCCACATGTAACCCCTGTTGGGTTAGACTGACTATATCCCTGTTGGTCCTATAAAGAATACGCTCTCTGTGTATGATGCTCTGGCTATCTAATGGTTTCATAATAGGGAACATGAGAATGTTATATAGGGAACATTTGTCTCTCTTCTATCTTACTTATTTCCATTGTGGCATTATTGAATTTAAATTATTCTGTAGTGGTCCTTAAGTTATTGCATATTGCAATTATTGGTTGCAATTGTTTGGTAGAGTTAGAAACACCGTCTGAAATGCTTTATACCAACAAAATTGCAAGGTTACAAATAATCCATCAGAAGGGTTTCCATGCCTTCGTAATTCACTAATAATGCCTGATGTTAACAACATATCACAAGTGCTTGAGTTTTGCATGAAAAATGATCAGCCAGTATGAACATCAAGGTGGTGTCTGTAACCATAATGGGTTGAGAATCATTGTACAGTGAAGGCGTAACATGAGTGTTGTCTAAGACACAGAAAGATGACTGTCTCCACGGTAACAATGATCTCTCTCCTTCAGGCATGCCGTCAGAAAGGTTCTACAAACACAGGTCACCTCATGAATGAAGAAGAAGGCGGAACTTTCTCTTCAAGTTGATACAAACTAAATAATAGCAGCATGTTCTCCATCCATTGTGGTTACACACAATAGGCTTATGCCCATGTGAAACAAATAGAGTATGATCATTGCAATTCAAAATCAAGTCTTTTAGTAAGTTTCATAAGTCTGACAGCGTATAAGGGCCATTGTAGGTAAAAAAAAAACAAAAAAAAACATTACGGATCCGTGGAGGGGACTACCATTCAGTCATATTAAAGAGAGAAGGTCATACATTTATGAGAAAAAAACTCAAAAAAATTGTGGCTTGCACGTTTTTTTCTCACAAATATATTTTGTTTTAGAATCTCAGAGAATATCTAAGTGTTTTTCTTGTAAATTTACGACTTTATTCTTGGAAAAGAGTTTTTTCTCAGAATATTCTCCCCCTCCCCTGCCTCTGTCTTTTTTTTTTTTTTTACCTACAATGGCCCTAATACGCCGTCATCGTACATAAGGCATTCTGGATGTGTTCTGCAGGGCGTCATAGAGACTGCCTGTATTGTGTTTGTGAAGTACAACCTGTCTACCCCAATGCGTTACAGATGTTATACAGATTAACAGCTTTCCTTAGCTAAAATGATTTATTTTACATAGACACTGAAAAAAAATCCTAACTCGAGTTCCATCAACTAACTTTTTCCAGAGCTTTCAACTGCATCCTCCTCAGCGGAAGGGAGTTTACACATCCATGGACTGTAAGTATAATTAGCATAATCTTATCTCAGATTGATCATATAGGATTTATTCTAACATTCGCTTTGTTCAGCAGTAGAATCGGTTGAAATAAACAAATGAATAATTTGTTCCCATCATCCTTTTCCTCACGCCCCTTTCACCTTCATCTCCCCTTCCGTTGTTCTCCTTTGATTCTTTCCATATTTATTTTCTCCACAGTCCAGTTCTCTTTTCTCTCTTCCTCTTCATCCTTCCCTCCAGTCATTCTCCTCCTCCTCGACGTCTACCCAGTTCCAGCAGGGGCCCGGCCAGAGCAGGGGGAGTGTGGCCTCGGAGCTCCATAAATCCAGCCTGTAATCAGTATGTACTGGCCATAATGAGCAGGAGATAGTGAAAATATGCTGATTATCTCCCAACATGAGGGGATGAGGGGGCAGACAGTTTGGATACACACTTTCCTGAAGCTGTTCCAGTGGCATAAATAGCCGTCTTTATATGGACGCATGGGAAAACACACACATACACTCTTTGAAGACAGCCACAGGGCCTGTAGATATAATGTATGCATAACTGTAGGTACGGAGCAGTGAATCACACATACAATGGACTCGTCTGCTTAACCACAACTGGAGTAAATAGTGGAGGATTCAGTTCAAATTCTATTTGAATGAAAATATTAAAATATCTGGCGCTGTTTAGTAGGTTCTAAGATTAGGCTGCATTTAGTTAATTCTAGGTCTAAGAAGCCCTGATGGGGAAGATTAAAAAAGAAAAATAAATTAAAGACATAATTACATGTTTGTAAAGGAGCAAAATGATAAACAATAAATACAACTAGAAAAAGGTCAATTTAGTGAAGTTAAAAGAAGTGAAAGTGCTGAAAGGAGTTGGAATCGTTGAGGTGTATGTGATCAACTGAGCTGGACGTGTTAGCTTAAGTGGAGGTCCTGATGAAATGAGTTCCACTTCAATGTATAAACCGAAAGTGAAGCCACTGAAAGAAGCTGGAGTAAACTGTGTATGAACAGTGGACATTGTGGGAGTTGGAAGAGCTGCATTTTGTTTGGATTTTTTATGGTGAAGACCTGAGACCTGAAAGGGTTTGAAGTGTTAGTTGAAGTTTAAGAACTGAAAGGAGCTGAGGTGTCATTTGGACTTTTAATTGAAATTAAAAAAAGGGGAAAACACTTCTCATTGAAGAAATCGTTAAGACGGAATTACATGCTTGTAAAGGAGCAAAATAAAACTAGAAAAGGCTAAATATTCTGAGGAAAACTTATAATAGTTAAAATACTGAAAGAGGTTGAAGTGGTGGTCAAAGTACAATTACTGAAAAAAGTTGAAATGACAGAAAAAGTGAGTGCTGAAAGCTGTTTTAATGGCAGGGAAAGCACTGAAGGAGGTTGTCAATTTAAGTGAAGCGCTGAGTGTAGTTGAAGTAGAAGTGCTGAAAGGAGTTGAAATCATTTGGAAAAGTCAATCAATCAATCAATCATACAATCAAAATTTATTTATATAGCACCTTTCAAACAAATCAAATGCAATTCAAAGTGCTTTACAGGTGAGTGTCAAAACGCAGGAGGTTAAAAATGGACATTAGAGACTAATGAACACCAACACAACCAGAAAAGCATAAAAGATAATACAAGCAAATAATAGAATAGAATACTACACTAAATAAAGATATAATAATGAAATAGTAAAAATGTTAAAAATAAAATAGAATGAAATAAACAGTAATAATCAGCAACGAAATGTTAGATAGAATAGAAACAGAATAAAAAGTAATAATGATAAGTAAAATAAGCATAAATAATAAAACCATAAAATAAAAAAAACACTATATAAAAGCCAGACATATATAATAATATATAATAGATGGGTTTTTAGTTTCAGCTGTTCCACCACATGTTGCCAGGTCATGTATATTGCCTTATAAACTAGTAAGAGAATTTTAAAATCAATACGAAAACTAACAGGTAACCAGTGTAAAGACTTTAAAATAGGTGTAATATGTGCTCTGCTTTTGGTCTCAGTCAAGTGTGAAAGTATGAAGCGAAATGGAGTACAGACACTTCACAACTCAGAACTACCAATTTTACCACAGTAGCTAATTTCACTCTGAAAGGATGGTGACAATTTGTCTGTGTAAGCGTCAAAACCATAGCGTAGTAACCTTTAAAACGTTCATGTTGTAAAATGAATCTGTTTTTGCAATGTTTTTTTCATTTCATTATTTCATTTCTTTCCAGCAAAACTTCCATGAACCATTTGAAAGTTTTATAAATGTATTGTTTTCTGTGCTTATTTCTACATGGACGTTTTCTGGTTAGTCCGTCTCTCTTGCAGTTGCTCCACCAAACTGTCTTTCTGTAACCTGTGCCTTAGTAGTCAGACTCCAGCAGCTCCAAATTAGTCATCACTACACATGGGAAATCACCCCCCTGGACAGATTTATAGAGCTAGCCTTGAACGCTGGGTTGTTGCTTGTGGAGCTGAGCCCATCTTGTTCAAGGAGGAGATGATTTCAGTTAGTCTGGGCTCTCATCTGTTGTAGGCTTCTCCTCTCCACCCTACAAACATATCTACATGACTTACTGGATATGACTTCAGTGCTGATCTCTCATTTATGCAATTACTGAGTGATCATACAGCAACGAAACATATGATCCTCAGTGAATTATGAGCTAAGATACAGAAAATACAAATACTGTGGAAAAGGAGGACACTAGAAGCTTAGTCTCTTTGTTTCCAGTCAAACTTTATTTTAAACTATTTTAGTTGGATTTACTTATTTTTACTTTTAACTTGCTTCCCCTTTTGCCTACTGACAGCAAATGTAAAAGGGCTAGAACTCTTGAATCAAGGCTTTTAGCCGAAGTAAACAGTCCCATATATCAGAGGATAAAATGCCAGCACACTGACAAAAAACTAGACGAGAAAATAATCAATTTATGGTTTCATGATTATTCAAAAACCAGAATATAGTTTAAATATGTGGGCATCCATTTGGACACGAGGCTTTGAATTATTTATCAGTGTAAAGATCTAAAACAGTGCTGTGCAACATCTGGGCTCTCACTCCCAGTTTAAATAAGCCGCAACATTACCCAGAGTCGATTATTGAATCGATGTTAACACTCACTCAAAGACTTCATCAAAGCTATCATCAAGATGACCAAGACGCTACAGCTTTGGGAATAATCTGGACACCTGAAGCACCTGAAGTGTGCTAAGTGTTCACTCCTTCCACAATCTGTTAAGACTGCTGATAACCACAAGCACACTATCAGGCCCTGTAGGAACACTGCATACATTTAGAGGAACGGCTCATTTGTTTAGAGCCTCTAACAGTTACATGCTGATGTCAAGATGTGGGCGCCCATAACTGGCCGGCATTTCTTTCTGTCTGCTGATTATGGATCATTTCCATATTCGAATAACATTTAAATGATGTCATGATAAAGTACTCTTTTATGGTCATGAGAAACATGAACAAAGGTGGGGAGTTTAACACAGCCCACTGAGGTTTAACCCAACCAATGGGACTATTTCTGCCCCTAATGCCCTCTTTCCACCAAATCAGCTCTGGTTCTTGAACCGGTTCTGTTCAGGAGTCTTGGAACCACCAGTTTTGAGCGGAACCATTGTAACCAAGGAGCTATTTTTTGGTTCCAGCTGGGAACTAACTTTTCGGGTTCTGAACCAATTTATTTATGGTCGAAATGCTCAGAACAGTTCAAAATTAGGTGCAGCAACTGGAACGGAACCCGTTCCATGTTGGTGGGAAAGGGGTATATGTTGAAGTAATAACCAACACACACAAGCTGTTATTGTAGATGCTTTTTTTAGTAAAAGGAAAGGGTTACATTCTATGGCAGAGTTGTAATGAGAACTAAGTGGTCATTACTGCAGAGGTCTGAAGTGATCGGACAGCTGTGTTCCCACAACAATCCCTCCCTCACTGCTCATCTGCCCGTCCATCCATTCACTCCCACACACACACACACACACACACACACACACACACACACATCTAAATGAAAATGATTAGACCCTAACGAAGAACACAGGTGACTGAACTCTTCCATACAGTGAGAGTAACATCTGAAAAGATAAAATTAAAACACCGTACAACGTTTAAATCATCATAATAGGTTACACACTGTTCCTGCATGTAGTGATTTGTGGTGTTGTGAGTCAAGTGAAGCAGCTTTTTCATTTCCTCGTATTAAATTCGTTCCTGACAACCTGCTGTCTGATGCTCAGATAACGATGGAATATTTCCAGCAAGGGTGAATCAAAACCTCTCTGTGCCGTGTGTATTAACCTGTGTGTGTGTGTGTTCTCTAAGTTTGACACTCAGATGGCAGGCTTTTGCAGAACCACTTGGCAACTTGGCTTTCAACATTTATTGACTTTCACAACCAGAGCTAAAAATGGCCACTGTCCTTGTAGCTGCAGCTTGATTTAAGCCCTGTCCTTCATTATTAGATAAACCAAAACCTGCAAGAATGTTTTGTTTTTTTAATCTGTATACAAAGTATTAAAATGTTTGCCTTCCTTTTACTCTTGGGGGGCTAAAAGTTTTGTAGGAGATATGAAAACGGGGTGAAAGTCATGTCCCATGTTCTACTGTCACTCTTTGTCTGCTTCCAAGGTGGAGGTCAGTGGGTGTGTCCCGTCCCGTCCAGGTGGAGGCATCTGGCTGGCTGGGACTCCTGACAGAAGCTCCCCCATGCTGCCACAGTAGAGCAGGGAACGCATGGGCCACTTCTGTGGAGACAGACACACACTTCTTTCATGCTCATGTGATTAACACCGAGATACGTGGTGAACCCACCAACTAGACAAAACTCATCTGGATAAATGTAACAATATGCTACTTGGGATGGGGCTGTATATGTCCCCTAGCTTTTATTGTTTCAGGCTGATTTTCTTACTGACTTTTTTGCCCCATTTTTGGCAAAGGTTGTTGTATGCAGCCTGAATGGAATACCTGCAGACGCTACTCAGGGCTGAAAAAGGCACTGCCAACTTCTTTTTCTGTGAATATTTGTATTCACAGTTAATATTATACAAAGTCACAAACATTAAATAGAACATTAACCACAGACAGTGAAGCACAGTGTGTTTTTGTAGTAAAGATACAAATACAACAATATATCAGAAAGGATCAGATAGTTCAGTTAGAAAAAATTAAAACAGCTCTAGCTAGGTAGCTTAATAATATTGGTGGTTTGCTAATAGCTAGCTAAAATTATCTATTATTTATCCTCACCTTAACAGGATGCAGGTATCCGCCTGGCCTGGAGGGCAGGGTGCGCTCAGCAAGCGTCCCTCCCTGGTCCAGGGTCTCTGTTAGGTAAGCTATGTAGTTAGTAGCCAGAACCAGAACATCCAGCTTGGACAGCTTGGTGTCTGGTGGAACTGAGGGCAGAGCAGCCTGAGGACAGAGGAGGAGGGTGGACAAGGCTGGGATCAGCTCTCTTCCAGCTCTACGCTGAACTGCATTCATTAGTATTACATTCAAAAGGATTGCACACAACACAAATATGCTTGTAAGGATAAGTAATATAACATAAACAGTGATGATGTATTATTCTGAGTCAATATGTAGACAGGAACATAAAATGTAATTTCAGGTTAAATACAGAATAAATGTCAGTTGGGGGTTCCTGTGTTTCCTGTGCATTCAGACATTGTCAGCTACAGGATTTGGTTGGCAAATGGAAATATGTTTTTGGGTGTAACTAGGATTCTTCTTGTTGAAAAATAAATATCTGCAGCGATGCATACAGATAAGTTGTCACCTCTGTACTACAACAACCAATTAAGTACATTAATTAAAAAATTAAACAATAACTCAGTAGGCATGTATAAACACTCCAGATGATCAAAATAACTTCGTCAAAATGTGGAACGTACAGGGAACGCTTCAGAGTTCATGAGAGCAAAGGGAGAGTGGTGTGAAATGAAACGTCAGCGTATGTCTAGTGTACCTGCAGGCTGTGGAAGGCCTGTCGCAGGTTGCGTACGCGGCTCCTCTCTCGTGCTGCGTTTTCTGGGGAGTGCTGACCCCTCAGTGTGCTGCACTGGATCGCAGACCCACAGCCAGAACCAGAGTGTGACCTGGACCCACACACAGACTCCACCTGCAGCAGAGGACATGTCAAGAGCCTGACATCAGATTATTTTAATTGGTTCCATCAAGTCCTTAATGAAAAAGGAGGATACATTTTATTCTCTTCTTGTTGACACCCTCACTCATCTTCAACTTTACCCATCACACGTTGATGGCAGGGAGCCTTGCCTTGTCTGATTACCTGAAAATTATTAAATCATGACCATTCTCCATTCTCCACACACCCTACAGCAGAAAAAACTCACAGCTTCATTACAGTCCATGCATGTCTGTGGGAAATGACTGCACGCCCTCACTAATACTTGAAAGTTGTTCTCTGATACAGAAGCATGATGTCCCCTAGTTTTCCATGGCTAGTTTTGTAAACAAGCGGTTTCTATGCTGTTTGGTTGTGCAACATCCCACTGGTTGCTCAGGATTTTTATTACTGCTGCATTGCCAAATCTGTCTTGGAAACCAGGGCGACGCTTGAGTTTCACTTAGGAAAACTGGACTATCAGTTCAGACTCACCCACTTCCTCGGCTCGCGGCTGCTGCGTTTGCTCTGCCTGTGTCTGTGCAGGGATGCTGGGCTGCCGGCCGCACAGGGCTGCTGCCTCTGGGGCTCAGCTGTGGAGCTGGAGACCAGCCGGTGGTTCACCGCAACCGACATGAGACCTTCCAGAGGATTCACCGCCATGGATTCTCCCGTGCAGTTGGTGTAGCAGACTCTCTGAAGAGTTGAGAACTGAATTCACGTTTGTTCAGTCTATTTTCATTGGCTGGATGGAAGTTTGCTTTCCCTTGTTGGAGATTGTTGTACTTTGGTAAATACGCTACAGAAGGCACAGTCTGAGGTCATCTTTCCATCTAATCTGAAAGCATCAGATGAATGATGATACAAATACTGGCTCAAGAACAGCTGAAATCACTCATTTGATCTCAAGAAAGGCATCAACATTCTATTCTGTGATCATTTCTTCTATAGCTACGGAGGACCACTCCGTTCAAGCATCTCCACGCTCCTTTCCAGAGTTCACCAGGCCTTGGTGGGACCCCAGTTCCACCCGCACCCCTAAACAATTGGTGAAAACCCCACAATCACCGGCTGCCTCTCTGTGCACACCGTCCATCCAGAGGATTCCTCCCAGTCTCACCCTCTCTCTCTCTCTCGCTCTGCTTCTCTCTCTGCTTGTTTCCTTATCGGGTGAGGTAATGTGAAGAACTTCATGTGGTCCTTATCTCAGCCGCCTGGTCTTCCTGATCCTCCCCTGGCTGTTTGGCTGCCAAGAAGAGCAGGCAGGCAGGCAGTCAGACCTGGGGGAGTGCATCACTGGAAGGGTGTCCCGAGCCAGGGCACTGGGGGGCTTGGGAAACTAAAAGCTCTGCTAACAACTGGACAGGGGTGGGATTGGAAGCTTGGGGCAGTGCGACACTGAACATTGCCAAAGAGAGGCGGAAGTGCATTGTGGTTAGTTGAAAACATTCAGAGCATCTTAACAACCTCATTATGATAGAATGAAAAGAAAATCAGATTCACTTGTTTTCCATGTCATGAACCCATTTTGTGACAACACTACACATCAGAACACAACACGCCACAAGCATTTTGGGCATATGCAAGTCCAGGGTGGTATTCCAGAAAGAAGGACTAATAAATTAACCAGATCTGTAAAATCTAAATTTAGGGAAGTCCTCGGTTTTCAGTTGCAACCACAAGATCACTTGCCCCTGTTCCAGAAACCAAGTTTAATGAAAGTCTATGTCTGTTGCTATGGCAACTGATGCCCTAATGCTAATCTGTAATATGTAGGCAAGGGACAAGATTTTGGTATCGGAAGTGTTCTGATTTAGTACTGACCAATCACGTTTGAGCGGGCTTTGGTTGCATGTCTGTGTGGAGAGCAAAAGAGGCGTTGGCCGAAATGCAATTTCTGAACCCATCTGCTATTGTCCGATGACGATTTAGTTTTTTTAATCAATCTCAGAACCCAAGAGATTAGCTTTTTATCATTTATCTACATTCAAATCGCCATCAAACGATAGCCAATGGGTTCCGAGATTGCTAATAGAACTGTAAAGAAGAAGTCTTGGCGCGGATATTCGTTATCCGGACCGATCCAGATATCCGCTGGCTACACTGGAAGCCCCGAAACATTGGTCGTTGCCCCCAGAGGTTAAATCATTGTCAGACGATAGCTGATGGGTTGCAAGATTGCCCTGAAGCTAACTTGCTATAAGTCCCAGGTCCCAGTTTTCAGGCTCCAAATCTGAAGAATTGTGAATGAAGCACACACACAATACCTGAGATGTGCCTTTGCCAGTTGAGCTATGTGGATGCCCCAGAAACGGTTTTAAATAAGAGACTAACAGGTCAGAATGTGCACTACTCAGCGTCAATTTTATTTGGTCAGAAACAGATCATTGTCATTGCAGTCATCTTGGTATAGTAGCATACATACTCATTTTAAATGGCATAGTTTGAAAAGAGAAAGATTCGATTTTGGCATTTTGTCCAAACACCCAGCTATACATTCTGGATGCCCATACTGTGAAATGATCGTTAGACAAAACTTGTCAAACAGCATTACAGACTGTACTCAACTTCAAGATCAACACGATGAGCACCAATCAGGATTTAACTCTTTCTTCAGGATTGTCAGGCTATCATGCCCCGAAAGCTGAATTAATAAGTGCTACATATCAAATACTGAATATCAAAAACCTGTTGAGGACATTACATCAGTATAAGTAACCAGTGCTTCTAGTCTTTGTAGCAAATCAAAGTCAGTCAATGAGACAACATGTGAAGCTGATGCATGTTACGCTCACTGGCGAATAAATCAAAGGCAGCTGTGGTGGTAGCAGCAGTGTGCTATTGTTAGATGTTAACTGTGTAATAAACTGTGTTAAACGTTAAAGAAATCTGACTTCAAAGGTTTTAAACTACCAAAATGCGTTTTGAATATGTCTGAAAGGAAATATGCAGCAAAATGAAACATAATTCAATGGTTTAAGGCGATAACATGGCAGCATGGTTGTGGCTTCAGTAAAGAGCTTTCATGTTATCAGTTAGAGGAATGCCTGGCACCTTGTCCAGGCTGTCAACACAATAACAACAAGTGCCCTCTGACCTCCCATCTGCAGCTGCTTAGTAAACCGTGCAAGACTACAAGGCTGAGGGAAGGTTTGAGGAAGGCAGCAACTCTGAAGAACAGCAGCAGAAAGAGTGCATGGATGCTGGTGTCTGCTTAAAGCTGCACTGACACCCAGCTGTGACTTTGTTAGGGACTAGTGATGTGATGACTCCTCCTGACCCTTTCAGCTCTTCACCTGGCTAACAACCTGAAGGTGCAGGTTTTTACAATTTTAGAACGGGTGTTTTTTTTTCTTATTTTGGCAATTTACTATTGTGCTTTTCTACATAACTTGAATAGTACTTGAATTAGTATTAAAGGCTATAGACATACAGTATTGTCCTTTATGTATTGTTTAGGGGTTTAAAAGTGAAAGGTCTAGACAGCAAGTCTAAACACTAGCTCCAAAATGAGCTGGGCTTCTATTATTAACACTGCATAAGACTGGCTTAATCATGATCAGGAATTTCACCGATACATATTATATTATCACTTTCAGCATACTTCACTATCTGGAATCACAATGTGTCCATGTCTACTTCTCACCACTGTGTTCAAGATTCTTTCCATTCATCCACCTGCTCATCAGTCCGCCCCCTACTATTTCTTCTTCTTCTCCACTGTCTTCGTGAAGTTCTGGATGTCCTCGGCCATCAGCTGGGGCTCCTCCATGGCAGCAAAATGGCCGCCACGGGCCATGGGCGTGAAGGTCCTGAGTTTACGGTATTTCTGTTTGACCCACAGTTTGGGAGTGTGCACCAGCTCATTGGGGAAGCAGGCAAACCCAGTGGGGACGTACACTGGTATCCTGTAAGAGACCATGATTTTACCATTAGAGCTGTTATTTAAGTGCTGTTAATGCATGGAGCTGGTACTCCTCACTGCTTCTCCAACTTGTTGACATGATAAAAATGCACCATTTCAATAAGCCAAGAATGATTTTCAGTATTTAGAGTTTCTAATTCAGGGTCTGAATCAGGTTCATATTCTGCTAGCCATGGTGCTGAGACCCTAAACAGCCTGCTTCAGTAAAGTTAAGTTTACTTTATTTGACATGGACATAGCAATAGCACTGGAACTGCAACATACAATTATGCACAGGCACCAGATGCACTGTATTTAGTGTTTGTAGCGAAACACCTGTCCACAGGAGGCCTTTTTAAAAGTAAAAATAGAAAGAAGAAGAAAAAAAAAAAGACAAAGAAAAATACAAGTACAAAAGAGGGCGTGAAGCTCTGGAAACCAAATGATTTGGTGAAAATAAACAACTTTTAATAGAAAATAAAATGTCATCAGTGTGCTTTATAGACATACAATAGTTGATCTAGCGATAAGCACTTAAGATGATTTAAAGCATTTGAAGGCTGCTTTGTTTGACTAAAAGTCTAACAGAATCGATCAATGATGAAAATTATGAAAATACCTTGTAAAAAAAGTTGCATCTTAATGACTGTTCACAGTCCTGTTGAAGTTGAATTTTTCATTCCATCAGCTCAGAGCTCCTTTGAAAGGTTTATATGTGACTTCACCAGTGAAGTCTGTGGTTTCTTCTGTTCTTTAAGCACCATAACAATTTATTTATTTCTGTTTGTTTTGTCTCTCACAGTGTAACTGGTCACATCCAGTTTCATAAAATATATATTATACAGTTCTTTCTTATCTTATATTATAATATTTCTTCATATTTTTTCCTATTTAATGCTTTTTACAGTACGTTTTTTTTTTATTATATATAAATAAATAAATAAATATATATATATATACACACACATATATATATATATATATACATATTATTTTTCTCTACTCTGCTTATTTATGCACCAATATATCCTTGAATGTGAAAACCTACTCAGCAATAAATCCAGAATCGGGTTATTATTATAACCTCTGTACGTTTCACTCACTTGGAGTGAGGCTGGTTGAGGCCTTTGCCAAAGTTTTCCTTGTAGAACCTCATGGAGGAGACGATGCAGCCAGACGTCCAATAGATCATCACATTAGTCAGCAGATCGTCCAGAGAGAACTTCCTGCAAGAGTTCATGTTACATTAATGACAATAATGGTTTTGCTGTGAGGCTACTGAGTGGTAGCCACTGCAGGAACCCGTCAGTCATCAATATATTCTATATCTGTTCGCGATCAGTACTGTGGACAAATGTGTCAAACCTTTTCCAAACAACCCCATTTTACAATGGAGCCTGGGGGGCACTGCTAATACACATCTTACTACTACTGATGATATTTAGAACTTTCTGCATATTTGTATGATAGTTTGATACAATATCTTCATACTAAAGGACAGTGAAAAGGATGTGGTGATGGCAAATATCAGCACTGACTCCCTTCTCTTCTACCTGGTGAGTCCTCCATCCTCCAGGTTCCTGAAGTCATGGCTCGTCCACGTGGAGAACTTCTCCAGGATGTAGGCAGCCAGACCCACTGGAGAATCATTCAGTCCTCGACCTGGGGGGAGATTCATATATATAT
>LKNJ01005324.1:37743-62862 GCA_002120245.1 Maccullochella peelii
GTTATCTAGGAATAATGACCTTCTGCTCCTGGAGCCTGTTTCACAAAAGCAATTTGCGAGAACACAGATCACACACGGTGCCAGCGTCCTGTTAAAAAAAAGATCTCATGTTTGTAAGTCGCAATGGGTCCCGGGTCCTTACCCACGGTGTCGGGCTTGGTGGCCTGGATGTGCATGTAGCCAGACTCTTTGATGGGCTCCACCACAAGTTTCTGCATGCAGGGGAAGAGACGCTGAATATCCATGTCAGTGAAGCCAAACAGCTTAGGGAAGCGACGGCCGAGCAGGATGGATAAAGCCACGGGCAACCCCGGCTTGGAGGGCGGGGCAAAGTTCACATGCAAGCCTTTGACTGTCCTGGGGTATGAAAAAAAAAATCAAAAGAAATGTAGCATCCCAATACACCAAGAAAAAAGTCTCTTGGTGCAATGACCTAAACCCAACAGGAAGTCGGCCATATTGAACTGAATGTGAAATTTGAGTGAAATTCACACATGCCATCCTTTAATCTGGTCATATCTATCATATATAATATATATGATATAAACATATATACACACACACACACACACAACACAGGAAGTTCTTGTGTGTCTTACTTGGGCTCCAGCTGAGCCATGTTGGTGGTGACCAGCCAGCCCCAGTCTCCTCCATGAGCGTAGAACTGCTGGAAGCCCAGGCGCTTCATCAGTTTGTGGAAGATGCGTGCCGCACAAACTGAATCAAAACCTGATCACACACACACACACACACACACACACACACACAATGAGAAATTGCGGTAAACCACGTAGTTTCTACAGAAAAGGGGAACGAGTTAAATATTTCCACATCAATAAGGAGTGAATTTTGCAGGAACTGTACTACTTTAACATGCAGAACACCCTGGTCAAACAACATTCCTTTTAAATCATTTTTATTGCTAGTTTGTGCATCACGTATATATGTATATCCACTCATTTGCCAGTTTACTAGCTAAAGCTAAAACAATCTAATACAACATCCCTCCAATGTTCCTACTTATACGACACTTTGTGTGTATATCTTGTTTTATTTGTTTACTCTGCAACACGCACATTATTTGAACAAACTCAGATCTTTAAATGCACTCTGGTTTTTTGATGCTCCCATGAATTGTAGATGATTTATGTTGTGTTTTTGTAAATGGACAACGTTTCAGTCCCAGTCGGGTCTTTGTTGAGTCAAAACCTGGGATTAACTGGTTTGGAGTCAGTGTGTGACCACAGCACGTACACGTACACGTGAACTGCTCCTTCTACTGTTATTATTCGCTGGTCCTGGGGGAACTTGTACTTCACTCAGCTCTACTTTTATGGTTCAATGACAAAAAGCACAAAATCAGTTTTTCTTTTCTTCATAGGGAATGTCCAACTTTGCAGTAAGCTATAGTATTAACAATACCACTGCAAGAGAAAAAGATGTTAAAAGGTGTCAATATTCAATGTCTGCAAGCAAAACTTTCCAGACCCACCTTTCTTATGTGGTGCTTCAGAAAAACCATACCCTGGTATGGAGGGACACACCACCTCGAACACAAGGTCCTCTGGGTCTGATGGTTCTGTTAGCCGAGGGATCAACCCATAGAACTCATAGAAAGAGCCAGGCCAGCCGTGAACCATTATCAGAGGAATAGCAGTAGTTCCCTCTGGCACCTTCTTGGGCTTCACGTGCAGGTAATGGATGGAAATGCCTGGATAGAAGTTATAGGAAGAGATTAGAGGTGTGACGCCATCTTCTTTATGAAGGTGTCAGCAGTGCAGCCTCACCTTCGATTCTGGTTTTGAAGTGGGGGTACTGGTTGAGTTTGTCAACTTGTCTCATCCAGTCAAAGTCATTTCTCCAGTAAGAGACCACCTTCTGCAAGTACTGGGAGTTGAAGCCATAATTAAACTGGCTGTCCTCTAGTGAAGGAACAGGGCGAGTCTGGTCTATCCTCCTGTACAGGTCCTGACAGAAAAGGAGAGAAGACATGTGGGAGCTGTCGCCATGTTTTCAGCCTGTGGAGTGACTATCTAGGGGAATCTAACCTCCAGCTCTTCATCACTGGTGGTGACTTTAAAGGGGCGGATGGTGACGTCCTCCCCAACATCAGGGGGTGCTCCGGCCCCCCACCAGCCATCCTCTGTCTTCAGGACCTGGTTCCTGCTCCTCTGAACCAGGAAGAAGATCAGTCCTCCGATAACCAGAGCAACCAGCACCTCTGTGAACATGGTGCTCAGTGTCTGCGTCTGGACAGGGATGAATGGATACTGGGCAGGGGAAACAGTGAGACCATACAAGGAAGTGTAGAACACATAGAACAGGGAAAGAATGTCATCAAAATGAACAACAGATATTTTACACGGCCAACACATCATTAAGACTACACCATATTACATTCAAACGTTTAGGTTTTTGGCAACAAAACTGAGCTGGCCATATATCCAAATGTGCCATTACATAACATGATGACGGCACCTTTAAAGAATGAGCTAAAATGTTTTCTTTCACCTTTATTCAAAATTTTAGTCGGCTTATTACACCTGACATAGACAAAAGAATAAAGAATCTTTCAATTATAGATGTGACAAAATACTCAAATGGATTAAAATTAAACATAACAACTAAAGCTTATGTCATTAGGTAATGGGAGGGGGGAGGCGGGGTCTCTGCTGAATGGGTAAAGCTTTGTCGTGCAGGTCTCAGGACTGACTGAGGGGCCTGGTCAGCCCTGTTCTCTACCTAATCCTGTCAGCTGGCCAGAACAACAGCGACGCTTTTGTTTGACTGCTCCCCCATTTTGCTCTGAACCCCTGACTAATGAAATGACTGACCACTGGCAGAGACAGTCTCTGCGATAATTGCTGTTTAGTGTTAAACTGTTTCGCTCAAATGTCTTTGCCGTTTCCTTTGCACTTGAAGTTTTTGTAGTTTACCAAGTGGGTTACAGTTCCACTCTTCTACAGTATTATTTTCCATCACATATCATTTTTAACAGATGCTTCGCTGATGTCTATCTCTGCTTTCAATCTTTGTAGTTACTCATTTATATTTCACTTGAATCTATGATTACCCACCAGTAGCTTAGAATTGTATCCAGAGCCGCCATGGCTCGGACAGCCGTCCAGTAGCCTAGACCGCACTGGACTGACAGTTAGCATGCTAATGCGTTCATAAAGAGAACACAGAACTCTGTGCATGGAGTTCAACGACCTGTCAACACTTCTGTGTGCTACAGTCTGATTATAATAGCCAAAAAGACACTAGCTATAACAGCTAGCTATAACTTAAGATTACAGTTCACTTTATTTTGTTACCCAACAGCGACACATCGACGTAACTAACAGCTAACAGACTATCAAGTAGGGCCAGTATTGTATGTCGACGGAGTCCGCTTTTTCCCTGAAGTTAACGGTGTCAAGTTAACGTTACTTAAAGCTGAAGTCGTGGACATTGAAAGCGGAACGCCACATCGTCCAACTTCACTTTAACTTGGTCAAAACCAGCAAGTGGTTTAAACATCACTATTTCAGATGCATGTCAAAAGAATTCACCTGGTTTTGGCTGTTTGACCTGTTCTCGTATCACTGCCACACACTCGCCGGTGATGTTTTGCTGGTCCCGTTGGATTCCTAACAGTTTCCTTGGATCCTCCCCACTATCCTCACTCACTCTCCTTAAAATTAATCACAAACTTCACTTTTAAGTTTAGTTAGATGGACAACAGCAGCCGAATGGTCATTCAAGTGTATTGCTTGTGAAGGTAAAACATGCGAGGATTAAAATAAAAAAAAAAAAAAAAAAAAAAGTGTCCTGGGAACTGAATGTGTGGAAACACCAGTGCATGATGGGATATAGCAGTCTAGCCTACACAGCGACTATCGTCTGGTTTGGGCTAATGGGAAATAAATATTCATCCAAAATAGAGAATGAAGAAAGACGAATATTATTTCCACACAACGAGGGCAATTTCTTCTAACTGCACCACAGAGAGCAACATTTGTAAGACCTGTAAAAATTGTTAGACTTAAAAGCAACATTGGACCACAATTTTTTTTACCCTGAAATTTGAGGATTCAATTTTAAAACTGTTTTTTTTTTTTTTTTTAAATCCTGCTGATCAGCTTTGGTATTTCAGATTTTATCCAACATGCCACATCCTGTTGAGCTTAATCATGCAGTCATTAATGGTTCTTCATACATTTACATACAACAACACAAGATGAACACTGGCTGTACTTGGGTAAATAAACATTTATTGAACATGGAACGCAGTTATTCTCAGACGCGAAACAGCATTTGGAGGTGTGGGAGTTTCTCTGTAGAAATCATGGGTTTCTCCAAGCTGTTGTTAGGAAATCAGAAGGTCCTGCTTCATTCATGTGGCACAAGTCCATGAGGACAAACAAAATGAAACTAATCGCTGTGCTGAAACTGAATCCAACATAGATGTAAATAAAAAAAACATGCGACATCTTCATTGACCATCCTATTCGTCCCCTTTAAAACTGAAAATAAACGCGAGCTCCTCTAAAGAAACCAAGGTGCCAAAGCTGCTAACACAGCAGCAGAGGATTTGTACATTTTGTCCCACAATCCCCCCCAACCCCTCTCATATCATCTCTACATTTCCTAAAATTTCTCAGCAGCCTACACTGACCTTACTTTATGTTAATACCATCAGGGATGTGATCAAATGCCAGACAAAGAAAAGCTGGATAATGGGATTTTTAATGACTATGAAAGTATCATAAAAACTAAATCCTGAGAATAATAATTAAAAAAAAAATTATATATATATATATCACATCTCTGACAGTATTAAATGTGCATAGGCAGCCGGATCATTCTCACCACATTCCTTCTTTACAACCGCCCATCTCTCAGACTCCACATTGCACTCAGATGGTACTGTGCTCTCAACAACCATTGTGTCCACTGAACTCAGTCCAGGTGCTCTAGAAGGCCAGAGCCTCTAGAGCGTTTTAGTCTGTCTCCATGGCACCACTGTGCGTCTCCTTGGACACCATGAGTCTCATCAGTTTTCCGTGGAGTTTCTCGATCTTCTTCACGTCCTGGGCCTGGTCTGTCTTGTACTGTAAACACTGTGGGGATGGACAAAATACTACATGAGGGCAATGATAGCTACTAGTACATTAAACTGACACAATCATTTCAGAGATTAAGAAGTCACATACAACATAGTATTATAAAAAGGCCATTTTCTTTAGCTTCACCTGTTCCCTTGCTCATTTTCCCCCTTTTAAGCAGCCAAGTGAAGCCCTTAATATTTTCAGCATACATTACAATTGGTGAATGAGTTCAAACCTTCATGTCCCCATGAGGATGAATCTTAGTGATCTCACTTTACTATTATCCGGTCAAAGCTTTGGTTTATCTATCAAACAGACTGGTAATCTTTACAAATAGCTGTAACTTTAGACACACAGGAATGCACTGGTGCATTGTGGGGAGTCGTGCTGATACAATTAGTAGATTAATCAATCCATCAACAATGAAAGAAAACTAATGATTACAGTTGAGCATCTTCAAGTACATAGTATCCAGCCTCACACTTGTTAAGAGCTACTTATGTTTCCACATTACACGTCACTATAAACTGGATACTGGGAACAGTTTCCTCACACTATTTTCCCCAGCCAAATTAATACCAGGACAGTGATCCACAGAAAATAATAAGTACAATAAGCAAAGAAAATTGTTTCCCGTTCATCATCCAGAGAATGATTAGAGCGGTAATCGATGTAAACGTGACAACAAGTCATTTTAACCAACACTAACAATCAAATTAAAACACTGTTTTACTTACCACGGCATTGTCGGTCACTTTAATGCAAAGGTTGCCGTCACAGTGTCTGTACTTCAGAACCACTCTGACCTGCAAACAGAACAACAACTAGTGAATTTGAGGATTGAAAGTAAAAAAAAAAAAAAAACATTTAAAAAAAAAAAGATTCAGGCCAGCAGTTGTCACATTCACGTCGCTAAGGGGCTACCCGGCTAACAAGCTACCCAGCTAGCATGCTAACCTACGTATAAAATAAAGGGTTTTCACCTTCATGGGATCTGTCAGATACAGTTTCTCTGCTGCACGGGCGAACTCCTCCCAAGTCTGATAGTAAGGCATTATTCTAACAAAGCAGAGTTACTATTATACCAAAAAATCTGTCTGAATCGGCTAACCAGGTTTGCTAACTTCGGAACACCACATCAGCAGCAGCGTGAACACAGCCAATCAAAATGAAGGGAACGTGCTGCCGAAACCACTTCCCTGTTACCGTTTCAAAACAAAAGCACGTTAAGCATAAACCATAAAGTCTGTGCTATTACGTAGCCTAATATTTAATAGTGAAGAATAAAAACACGTGTGTTTAATTAATTTGCCAATCAGCAAAGTGATATATAGCAATTACTGAATCTTGCTTTTTAGAATGGTGCCGGCCATGGTGCCGACAGCTCCCAACGGACTTTGTTTTGAAATTAGCCTTAGTCTCAGGACAGGAAGTTTTCCTGTGCTGTGTGGTGTGGGAAAGTTTACATGTCGTCCTCTAGTGGTTGTACTTAAAGCTGACTGAAAAAGACTGGCCTTTCCCAACACAATGAGAAAGCTTGGAATATGACAGATTCACTGCAGTCTTTGATTATATCGTAATTGATATGTTATATTTTTGAAATCTTACAGTCTTCTGTAACAGCAATATTTCATCAATGTTTTGTATGTAAAATCTTAATCAGCAACATAACTATGGTAGTAATAACTGCTGTCAAATAAATGTTATGTAGTAAAAAGAATAGCATACCCGCCTGTAATGTAGTGGAATAATTTTTTAGCACTGGTAGCGCTTTGCGAAGAAGTACTCCAGTCATGTAAGTGGTATTTCATGGGTTGTACACTAGATGGCGGACAAAGTTCAGGTATTTTTATGGCTGGATAAGGACATTGGATGAACTCAGAAGATTGAACTGGAAGGTTCATGACAACATTAGGCTGGGGCTCTTTTTTCCTGAGCGATTTATTGTGAGTGTAGCAGGACAGTGAGAACTAAACATTTCCTGGTTCAGTGTGTTAGATGTCACAATAACAAAGCTGGCGCGGAGTGGGTGGCGTGCTGACAGCTCATTCATCATCAGCTGAGTCAGTTGCAGCTCAGTCACCCGAGTGGCTGACTCGCATCTACTTCAGATTTTAGAATCAAAATACATGAAAATTAAGGAGTCAGTGTTTCAGTTCCTCCCCACAGCCAGACATACACACACATAAATACAAAGTATACAGGGCAAAATACAGTGACATGTCATTAGTATTACTAGTACCTCGTCCTGAGAAGTGGCCTTCTAAAATATTCTGACTACACAGATTTTTAGTATGAAGTCCCCCTGACAACCTAAAACTCCTGCTTTGTGGAAGAAAACGTAAAACTGCTGGTAGTGTTTTGGTAAAATCCCTTTGCCCTTTCCACTGAGGTGAACCTTTCTATGAAAGTGCAGCGGTATTACATAAAGGCAGAGGAGCTCATAATATGACCTTTGCTTCCACCTTTTTATTTTTTAGAAAACACTGTCATAATCCTCTTTCAGAACATCAGACAACCAGCAGGGTTAGCTGAGCTACCTTTAAACATAGCAGTCAGTGCGTATCCACAGCAGCTTAAGGGTTCAGTTACCTTATTATTTATTGTGCACTGTCTTTATTGTGTCACTGTCTTCCTCAATCTACAAGCCAGGTGCAGTCTAAGATTCTTTCCAAATAGTGGGCTTAACAAGGCCAGCCAGGGCTTTCCCTTCAGCGAACTGATTTGTGCTATCCATGTCACTCTCCTCATCAACATTCTCATGGTGCTTTTTGCACTGCACTCAAATCAATATAATGGAGAGATGGAGAATAGTATCCCCTGAGCTAAATAAAGAAATAGCGCTTTTAATTTTTGGCTGTAAACAGCTTGAGTTGGCCTCAGCTCTGTTAAGCCTCTTTTGGTCCCACTGTGGATGAGTGGCTTATAGTACTGGCTTTACTTTCTACTGTGCCATTATAGTAATGGTGACAATGGTGGGACACATGACATACACACATATACAAGGCACACAACAATATATGCACACACAGGCACACCCTTGAAACAGAAACACATGCACTGCCTGTTACTGTCAATGATGACATCAGGGTGAACACTCATTTCCTCCTCAAACAGCGCACACTCCTCCTCCACACACTCACACATTCCCACAGCAGTAAATCACACAGCTGGTGTCAGGGCCCACCTGTGGCACAACATCAGCTCCTGTGTATGTGTCTCACACCAGCTCGTGTTTGTTTGTTGCTTGCCGTCAAATGCCACCTCTAGTGATAAGGTGTTTTTTCTTAATCTTTTTAAAGATAACTTAGCAGAGATGCAAAGTTTTCTCCTGATTACAGTATTTTTCCTTTGATCTGATCTCAGCAATTGTGGCAGCAATGCGCAGTTTTGCTGAATTTATTTGGCAGAAATCATGTCCTCACTCTCTTGCACTCTGGCCCTTAATTCATTACTTAAAAAACGTGTAAAATACTGTCATATTGTGGATGAAGTCAACGAAATTTGACTTTTTCAGTGAGGAAATTAACAATTTGGTAGAGGTCAGGCACATTTATTTTAATACGTAGAATTGGTATTGGCTTGTTAAACTGTCTTCTGATATGTGGTTGCCACTGTATTTGTAGATCATCATTATTAAGACAGAGAAAAAAATGAAATATTGAAGAGCAGAAGCCATATTCTTGACTTTTATGACATGTGTAATCCAAACTTTCCACAATGCAACAGCTGACATGATGTGTGAAATGTGCTTGAGGTCTGGAATAATAGCAACATTTGAATCCAGATTATAGCCTATGTAAACTCCTAGACTCTGTATGAGATTTTATAGTGACCTCATTTAAGACTTACTATGTTTTGCTGATGTATTAATGTAGCCTGATTTGAAATGCATCCTAGGATTACTGTAGTTATTTTTAAAAAATAAACCACACGCAGCCAACTGAACATGCTTATTCTGTAATATTTGCAGTCTGCTTTGGTCCCAGCTCAACATCACAGACAAACACGTAGCAAGAGAGCCAACTCAGTTGTCAGGGGCAACCTGTACTTGTCCCACAAGTTGCGTCAATTGCTGCCTTCAAGTACCGTGGGAAATCAAACGCTTATAAATGCAGCGCACACGAAAGACGCAACAAAAGAGTTTCTTATATAACCCAACAATTATATGTGAATTTTAAGTGACCGGACAGTAGAAGCTGTATTAACCTAATACTACCCCCGTCTAATAAATGACCCTCACAACCTGTCACCTATTATCACCTATAGGCTACAATGAAATAAAACAGAAAAACTGTGTTTCACAGTAAAATCTCTGAAGTTTCTTAGCTGTGTGGGGCGGTTTGGTAAACTCTATCTCCTAATAGCGACATCATGCTGTCCAAATAATGATTATCTTGCCATTCAGTCATTCTGTTTACTTTGTTATGAGTAGGCATAGAAACATCGGAACAAATGTCTGTATGTGTTTTAATCACTGTGGACTTGTGGACTGCAATGCGTATGTCTCTATGTTGTTGTCCTCGTATTGTATTTTATTATTTTTATACTGATATGGACCTATGTGTCTGAAATAAAGTTCAATTTAAAGTAGGCCTAGCCTATGTAACCAGGATTTCCTGAGACTCGTTTTTTGGTATTAAAAGCATCCCACTAGCTAAAATCTGCTTGTAACATGTGTTTTTTCTCTCCAATGTGCCTCCTTTAATAATTTAAATATTTTAAGATTTAGTATTAGTAAAGCAGAAAGCGTTTTTCAGCTGTGTGACTGGGGGGGCTTCAAGGAGGAGCTCCTAGTGCGGCCTGAATGCAGCACGCGTTGCAGCCAGCAGGCAGCGGCAGCACACCGGTATTAGAGCCGCAGACAGCGCCGCATCTCCGACCCGAGTGCGTCTGAAAAAGCCGAGAAACGTTACAAGTTTCTACTTTCTTCCCAGTGACTCGTCGCCACCAGCGGAGCCGCGATGCTCTGGATCATGTAGGATTAGACCGTTTCTTTTTTAAATCCCAGTTTTTTTCTTTTCCTTTCTTTTTGGTACTTTTACCGGACAGCCTGCGAACTGTGAAGCCGCGCGTCACGCCGCCGGAGTCCCATTCATCTGGTCGCCTTGTAGCCTTGAACCGAGCGAGCGGTGAACTTTTGTGAAGTCAGCCGTCGTCGATACCTGAAGGAGTTGGTGATATATTTGGCCTGACAACACTTTCGCCATGAGGTAAGAAGCTCCTAATTGTCTTAAATGTGAAATAATATTCGAGAAGCGACTGCTCGGTGGGCGATAGCGGGATGGAAGTGAGGAGCCGGAGCACCGCACAGAGCAGCCCGGAGGAGCGCGAGGAAAACTACAACTGAGATATTAGCTGAACATGTTGCTTTAATGTGTCACATACAGCAACACTGGTTCCAAACATTATGCCCCATCAGCAGCCTGCATTGAAGAAGCTCTACAGTGTCTGCCTGCTGTGCCATGTTAGCTTCGCTACAGGGGGAATATTCAGCTGTATCGCACCGATAGGCTCTTTGAACGTCACCACTCAGTTTGTGCTGCATGTTGTGGACGTGCATGGGTTTGGAATGGCGCTCGCTCGTTCATTCCTGCTGCTACTCCCACACTGCATAGGATTATCTTACAGCACTGGGGATGGGGTAGCGTGTATTTGATGCCACGTTATGATTGTGCATACTTTTGTCAGCATGGGGAAAGGCTGGCAAATACCCATGAACGTCTCAGTAAGACACCCAGCTTGTGCTCATGTAAATGAGAGGGCATACTCAGACACTTCATGACACATGTCAGAGGTGTACTGGGGGGGACACACCTTTTCAAACTAATGGTGACAGTCTACCAATAGCAGGTAGGGTGCACCCATCTAGAGCTGCAATGATTAGTCGATTAATCGATTAGTTGATCGAAAGAAGATTCATTAACCTTAACTATTTTGATAATCAATTAATTGTTTCAACAAACATTTGCTGGTTCAAGCTTCTTAAATGTGATGATTTACTGCTTTTCTTTGTCATTTCTGACAGTAAATGAAGAGTCTTTGGGTTTTGGACTGTTGGTCGGACAAAAGAAGCCATTTGAAGACGTCACTTTGGGCTCTGGGGAAACTGTGATGAGCATTTTTCACCATTTTTGGACATTTTCTAGACTGAAAGATTAATGGTGAAAATAATCGGCAGATGAATTGATAATGAAAAGAACCGTTAGTTTCAGCCCTACACCCATCTGACACCCATGAGTATACTGCTGTTAAACACTGGATCAGATGTTCAGTATGGTGGAGGTTGTGTAACATGGTTGTATGGCCAGTACTGGAAATATGTAGGTTTCCTTTTTATTCTCTTTGGGGTCAGTTGCATGATTCATTGCTTTCTTATTTTGGGGATTCTAAATCTTGTGCAACATTATTATTGCTTGGAGTTCCTATAAATGTCTTTGATAGCCTCTCACTTGAAAACCCACAATGTTCTGTTACCAGAACCTTGTCAAGGTCTAGAGATGACCTTATCTCGGACAACACACGTGAAAGCTGGTGGAGAGCTCATTCTGAGCTGTTTTTGTTCGTTCGTGCAGAGTTGGTGTTGCTGATGAGGCAAAAAGCTTTGGTTTTCCTTGATTCTGTTGGACATGTGGAACACAGCGCAGCAGTTTCTGTCCGATATTTGCTGTTGCATGGTGCTGTATGTGCTCCATGCAGAGACAGTTCAAATGTCAAAACAGCTTCTATGGAAGTGCGTGTCCTTGATTTGCTTTTTTCATCCATGATCTAACTTTGTGTGTTAAGAAGTGAGACATGCCGTGTGGATGAGGCCTGCCCCCTTCAAGAAAGCCCCTAATTGAATCCAGCTGTTGGAATCTCTCTGTAGGCCAAACTGCGGTTAACAATAGCTTTGGTTGTTTCCAAGAGCCGCATGTTGTGTCCGTATCCCAGAATGGAAACCGCTCACTTTTCATCTCTCTCATTTTTTCCCCTCCTCTTCCTCATCCTTTTTAACAACTTTCTCATTAGTTGTTTTTAACCTCTTGTGTGTTTTGGAGCATATCTCTCCCCAAACTGGAGCAGTGTTGAAACTGAACACAACGGCAGCCAACAGGAACAAAGACACGGTTACATTTGGTTCACCAGACTGTGCTGTAGCTCTCAAACACAAGTTGTTTCCCCTGCATTCATTCAAAGGGAGGAATGTGTGTCCACAGGGGGTATTGATATGTCTGTGGGGTTTAACAGGTGTGTGTGTGTGTGTGTGTGTGTGTGTGTGTGTGTGAGAGTGAGTGGCAGCCCCAGCTGCTCAGAGCTGACTCATGCAGGACACTTGCAGCTGTGTGTTAGTGCCATAAGGTTGTGGCCACAGTGACAACCCTAACTTATTGGTCCAGTGGCTTTTCAGCACACACTGCTGGAGTTCAGCGTTATCTCTACCCACTTTCAAAATGTCACTAGCAAACTCTGTGTCATGTGTTCACACTACTAACTTGTGTAGCGCACACCTTGTGCAGCTCGTTCCCAGTTATTTCCCCATTGATTCCCACTATCAGCTGACTGAACAATGAAAGCGGAGAGAAGTTTGTCATGGATAGACTTTTCATGATCAACAAATCAGGAACAATACTTCAGTATAAATAGTATAAAGATCTTGTTATCTGGCTGGTTCAAAAGGTTGCATTTAAATTTCACATCGACACACGCAATGACAAAGCTAGGACAAAAAAATTGGATATTTGTACAGAAACAGAGCTCATTCTTCGATGCTCAGTAGGAAGCTGAGTTTCTGGTCTGTCCTGGATTGTGGTGATGTTATCTATAGACACGCCTCTGCTTCCACTCTTAAACCCCCAGATTCAGTTTATTGCTCTACCCTTGAATGTAACAGTTTTTAAGTGTGTCCTGTTTGTTTTCTCGTTAATTCTTTGGTTTTTTTTGTGCATTTAATTGCACTCTCGACACCACTGAAAATGAGGGCATGTCCTCAGTGATTCCTCGAGATATGAATGTATGGCAAGTGCAGGATCGACGTCAGGATTACAGCCAATCAGAGCTTCCAAGTAAAAAGCACTTTGAACAGTAATAAACAATGGTTTGGGTCCACTGTAAGCTTTGACGTTTAATATATATTTTTGAATTATGTGCCACCTAGTCAACATTAAAGACCCTACACAGCCAGGCTTCCACTTATTTTGCCTGATTAGACCTCGTATGAGGACTGTATGGGCGTGTTTGTCTGACCCTCCTATTAGTAATGTGTTACACCTTTATCATTCTTATTGGTTAAATTTGGTGACCTGGTGTAATTCCAGCATAGCTCCTCCTAACTTCAACCTGAGCAGAATAAGTTAAAACCCCTTTGTGGGTGTGCGGGGCCTCTGTTTTGTAGAGGCTCTGGTACACAACCAAAACCAAGAAAGTATTGTTCTAAAAGCCCTACCAAAGCTTCAACACGGTGCTTGGTCAGAACTTTGTTGCTGCACAACCCGCCACATACTGTCAATGCAATCAGAGCCTCTGAACCCAGCAGCTGCACTAGATTTATTTAGTGAAGAACCTTTCAACCCTGGTTGACCGAGTGTTCAGGTCAAAGACACCTGGCCGGGGCGCGTTCCTGAACCATGAGGATGAGCATGTGTTTATATATAATGGTTGACAGGTGGCATGTAACGCTGATGTCTGCTTATCTCGGGCCGGTTGATCAGCAGCATCGCCAGTGAATTGTCATGGTAACAAGCCTTGACAACTTCTGAAAGGCCTTGTGCCACCCAGGCGCTGCAGGTTCACGCCACCGATGAAGGACAGGAGCTGGGGCCAGGCTACATGCAGCCGGGAACCTTTTCTAACTGCTGCACTGGAGGAAGTGTGAAGGAAAAACACCCCAGTCACTCAGGAGTTTAAGTTGGATGTATGTTATCCCACCCAATTGAGGCATTAATGAGGTCAGCCTGAGGCTAATGGGTCCTGTACATTGATTTAAATGACTTAACGTACAGTCACTGACTCTAGTCGCTTCTTGAGTTTTACAGAGAATGAGCTGCAAAGAAACAGTCAGAGGGGAGCTGAGTCATGGTATAGATGTAGGACAGATTAATACATTGTGTTGCTGTAACATCATTATAAGAACTTCATTACCAGGGAACATACCAACCTAATTCACAGTCAATTTCAATATAGCAGTCTTTGTTGAACTCCCATGGCTTCACTAACACTACTTGCTTTGTCTCTGTCCTATTGTGGAACGACATGCTCCCTCCAAGGAGTGTGTGGAATTGATAGCAAACTCTCCTCTTTTATCAAACAAACTGACCATTAGCAGATGTAGAAAACTGTTCCCAAGGCTGTGTCCACGCTGAAAAAATGATATGTCATTTGATGCCAGAGAGAGTTTTATGAACTTTTTCAGTGGGTCATTAAGTCTATAAATCTCCCCAATTGCTTTTCTGTATTGTTGTCCCCATCTAAGTGCAGGGACAGATCCAAGTTTCCCTCCAGACCTGCTGTTAATCCATGCAGAGCGATTGATCTGATGACTTGATATTATTCTTATGCCAGAGATGTGACTATAAACTTGAGTAATTCATGTGAAATGTCGGAAAGAAATCATTAAAACTGACTATCCATCTGGAAGAGTCTCAGCTGACCTAATGGACTAAACTAAACCTGTACATTTCTCTGTTTCTCTATATTCTCCTTCTGTCTTTCTGTGCCTGTTTTTGCTGAATGCATCTGAAGGTGGACTGAGCTGTAAAATGTGCACGCTAAATAGGACGGCAGAGCGAAGTTATTGTGCTCCAGTGATTTCCTTTGAAGTTTTTGGGGAGATCTTGATCGCGGCTGGCTCCCCACCACCATCTGCTCCTCCTCGCGCTCTTCATCTCCCTTACTCGTTCTCTCCTCCCTCTGCAGCCTCGCTACGCCAGTCCGTCCTTTATCTCGCTGTCTCATCCCCCTTTCTATCTGCTCCAAAAAGGGCCGCTTTGCCGGCTTCTCCCAGCCAGCTCTTTTTAAAAATTTTTAATTATTTCCATCCTCTGTTCCCAGACGAGTGTCACCCCTCACATCTCCCGTCTTGTGTTTCAGCCGTCTGCTGGCCAACCGTTTGCAGAGGTGAAGTCAACCCAAGGGTGAAAGTGATCACAGATTGTGTTCTCTCAGGAGTGATGGACATGACTTTGAGCTCCACAAGCAGCGATCGTGACATCAAGTCACTGCGGTCAAAATATTACTGTCTTTAAGTGTGTATTAAGTTATTTCTATACTTTATTAGATGGTAGAGAAAGTCAGAAAAGACCAATTAAAGTAACCTCTTTAACCTGAGCACACTCTCCCATTTCGACACTGGTACGGCTGAAGGTTAATTGTCTTGCTCAAGGGCGTCTCAACAATAGCTACTGACTGTCACTACCTGATCCGGGTTGGAAAGCCGATTTGTTCTGCGCATGTGTGAAAATGCGGCTACCCCCTGTCTTTTATTTAAATCCCAGAACATTTTACAGCAGCTTCTGGGATTTAAATAAAATAATATCTTTGGTTTAACTAGTTATGAAATAGAAGATTCAATTTATTCTTATTAAATAAACTCTGTTTTCCTTGTTTTTGTAAAGAATGTCTAATGTATGGAGCTAATTTTGTCATTTATTAACAAAAAAAAGCTGGTAAAATGCTTGTATTGCTTGAAGAAAGTAATTGTTAAAAAAACTAAATTACCTTAATTATTCATTCCATTATGAAAAACTAAATATATATTAATGAATATTAATTATGATCAATTTTAACCTAATATATTTCTTAAATAATAATTAATAATTAAATTGGTAAACTGTAAAAGTCTCACTAAACATTTATTAAATTTGTATTTCTAAAGATATGTTCCACTTCTCAACATAAAGTGTGACTTCAGTTGAAGCTTTCACTAACAAATTTCTGCATTTAAAGGAAAAAAAAAAAAAGAACAAGTCGGCTTTCCGGTCCAGATCGGGCAGTGACTGCTACAAAGGGAGCGTTACTCATGTCCTTTAATCACACTGAGTGTCCCTGCTGACCCGGTGAGTCAAACCAGCGACATCCCCGTCACAAGCTTGCTGCTCTGATCTCTAGGTCACTCCCACCCATCATGCCTTGTGTTTTTTTTGTCCTGTCAAAATGATGCTGGTGTTTAACTGCCTTTCCCCTGTCTTTTGGTGATGAATCACTCCATGGACGCTCAGACCAGTTTATTATTACAGACCACGTTAAGAAGCTGCCTTCTATTTGTCTTACATGGTATTTTGTTGCCCTCATGACGTGTCATTTTAGGGGTATATTGTTCCTTTTTTAGGGGCAGTTGGCAGATACACTTACAATGCGTCTTGACAAAAACACACTTGAACAACTTATGCAGCAACTTGACAACCAGCATTCAAGTGAAACCAACCTTGTAGCCATATGTTTACTTTAAACACTCGCGTCTTGCGTGACACTTTAAGGGCAATGGATCTTGCTTGTGTAAATGTGCTCCCAGTAAATGACTAACCTGTCCAGAAATATGTGACAGGATGTCGGCTAAATGACATGACGTTTCTACAGTTGCGGGGGTGTCCTGACCTGAGGAAGGCCAGCTTTCTCTTGCTCTTGTGTCACTTCCATCCCAGATCAGAAAGGGGAGGTGTCGCACCAGATTAGCAGCAATGTCTCACTGACACTCACACAAGCTTACACCCACCAGTTAAGGCTACACACTTGGTCATTTTCATATTGCAACCGTAGTTTCACGATTACTAACTATATACTTGACTTGACTTGAGTATTGACTGTAGCCAACCGACCCAGACATACTAATTCTTCATGAGTCTTAGTGGAAAAGTATGTACCTTTAACTGCCTCCCAATGATAGGATAGTGGAGTGAACAGTATTGGTGTCCACTTGAAACGAGCACTGATATTAATAGGTGTCTGCTAAGCTCCAGATATTTCCATCAGTGTGTGTGATTGACAGGTGGGCTGAGTGTTTCACTTGCGAGGTGTCGTCCTCACCTTCCTGTGGGTTTGGTGAGCTCCTGCCACTGACATCACTTATCACTTCACGCTGTGAGCTCACAGTTTGGTGTCTGCATCTAGGACAGGGTTTGCTCCGAAGCATTTGTCTGTGTGTGTGTCTGTCTGTCTGTGTGTGTGTCTGTCTGTGTGTGTGTCTGTCTGTGTGTGTGTGTGTGTGTGTGTGTGTGTGTGAGAGAGAGAGAGTATGGGACCGACTAGGTGGACAGATGGCTGTCAGGATGAGGAAGACACTGACAAGTGTGCAGCCTATACATCTTTCAGCGTGTGCACACATGCTCAAACACCAACCCTGTCTGCTGTGAATTACATTCATACGCAATTAATTAGCAGTAGTGACTTCCATTTACTGATGAGCTGAGGTTTCTATGCAGGGAGGGGCTTGGACTGGACTCAGTATTCAATGAAAACCACTTTGATTGCTTAAATAAATCCATAAATACCTTAATCCTCCTTCGATTGTCACTGATGTTTTAAAAACATTATCGGGGCAGCATTAGGTTTCCCCCAAAATATCTTCAGACAACTCAAAATTCTTGTGTGAACCTTTGCAAACCACACACACACACACACACACACACACACACAATACAATTATTTTAGGATGACATTTTGAGCTAATTTGGGGAATTTGTATTGTTAACAATATTTTTCATAAATCATATGTTCTGTACGTCTTTGGTTTGACTCGTCCTGCTGGTAGCGTGGCATTAAGGATTAGGCTTGCTGCGGTAGTCAGTGTTACATGTTGTTGGGGCATACACCGATTACATTACTTGCCCACCACCTGCACCATTGTTTTGCTTTTTTTTCATACCCACAAGTTCAGCACCCATGTCCATCAAAAAAACTCAAATCTGTAAAATACTAAGCTTGTATTATCAATACTTAATCGGACGACGGACACTACATTTATAAAGTGAAAGTGTTTGCTCCCTACAGCAGCAGCAGAATCAGATTTCACTCATCACATGACGAGAGTAAAGAGAGTTGAGAAGACGATGGCGGAGGATTTGGTGTCAAAGCATTCAGTTTGTTCAAAGTAAAGGGAAGATCCAAAGATCAAAGTAAGCGCTCCTCATTGACGAATATCTTTTCTTGTGAAATGTCCGGTGTAATCGGTAACACCGGTGTTGTTTATTAACTGGCGGGAAAATGTCCTTGCCGTGGCATCCCTATTAAGGATCCATCTATAGAACACTTTGGACCAGACATATCTAGACAGTTACTGGCCCAATTGTATGAAATATGGAATGAATATTTATTTTTCTCCAGAAGATGAATCCTAATGATTTCGGTGACCCCTGGCCTTCTTGTGTAGTACCGCATCAGTCAAAAATGTCTACTTGTACACAAGAAATATTGAAATCAAATGGCAGATTCCCCTGAAATTTACTGACTCTAAAATGGCAAAATCATCAGCACAACAGGCATTTTTGGACCAGAGGAACTTTTTCATAGTTCTAAGAACAGTTGGAGGACCCCTCCCCTTTTTATTGTGTCTGCACTGCATGAACTGGGAACGATCGTAGGTCTTAGAACGCCGTGTTGAGGGACGTTTTTTAGCTCCTACTTCAGAGTAGGTACTCTCCCAGCACAAGAGGAACCTTGAGTGACGTAAGTGTACGGTGATTGGTCGAACACATGAGCCAATGCAGCACCGGCAACCGCCATCTTTAAAAACCTGTGTAACTTTCCCAGTTCTACCATGTCTACTGTACGTGTGTGTGTTTGCTGGTGTGTCTTTCAGCTGTGCACCAGGGTGTGAGGTGTTGCTGCTGTATCTTCATCCTCACCGTGTGCAGAGTGTTTGGGACAGTTCCGGTCAACAGTACGTGTCGGTCGTCATGATGTGCAGCTCTGACCTGCTGCATGCCCCCAAGATGGCCAGGCTTGCATGATGAGACATGACAGCTCATGAATGTGCATTTCTCCGCTTTGCCCTGCCAACCTTCCCCCTCTATCCTCCTCACGTGTCTTTATGCCATTTCAGCTGTGTTGGTCAGCATCCAGCGAGGAGGGGAAGCAAATGCGATGCAGAAGCATCTTTATTCCCAATGAAACATTAGTGAGGGGGGAACACTTCAATGCCTGGCTCTCTGCTGATCTAAGATTGGTTTAGATGTTGGATCAACTACATGATGTTTTATGGAAACTTTTCATTTTGTGTTTAATTGGAGAGATTAAGATTTTGTTAGTCGGATTTTGCACTATGGAGGTTTATTCTGTTAACAGTGTTGTGTGGTCGATAGTGACTTTCATCAGTCAGAGAGGCTGAATACATTCGGCTTATATTACAGATAGTTCTCATAGACTGCATGAGACCTATGTGGCGGCAGGGTGTGGTTTGAGAGCTCAGCTACAGAGGAGAGGAGATGGGGGAGTGGCCCAGGGAGTTGGCGCCTGCAGTCTACGTGTCACAGGTGAGGATAATTTTGTTCTTTAGTAGTGGCACGGACTGAGGAGAGACTGACACACAGACACAGGAGCCGGACAGAGAAGAAGTGCCCTCCGGGAAGAAGAAAGGAACCCTGTCGAAGTTATGAATGGCACTGAGAGCTGGCCGGTCCTGAGACGCCAGGCATTGGATTGGGAGACCAGCAAGAGTGTGCGTCATTGTAAATAGTAAATGAATACCTGTGTCCGATTGAAATCTTCAGTGTGCGTGTGTATGTTCACCTGTCAGTGGAACCCCGTGGTGGCAATCTTACTACAACCTATGATAGTTCTACAATAAGACTATTATTTATATAATTATTCAAATATGAAGCATCAGAAAACGTTTGGTAACAAGCGGGATATGAGAATTCTTAAAATGACGTCTGATGTGAGGCCCTGACCGTCTGAATGTCCTCTCCCCATCTATTTTCACTATTGATTCATGTTTTGAATGTCTTTATTTTTAGAGGGGCAATCCAGCCTGGGCAGATCATTTATATACAGCGTCAAACTGATATGATGGCTGCTTCACAGGAGAATTCTAGCCCATCTAAATTTTCATGTAAAATGATGAGTCATATGGAGGTGAAACCATAAACACTGTCATGATGATCACAGATAGCCTATATAGCATTAGGCCGCCCTGTCATACAGAAGAAGAACATCATTAAAACAACAATTATTGAAGAGTGAGTACAAGCTGAATAAAATTGCTCTGATAACATGGGCTTAGGGCTAGGACTGCCCCTGAATGTCAGTTCAGTTGGAGACCCCTCAGGGCTAACTTTGATAATTCTGGGCTTGTTTACTTATGTGAATGTTGCTGTCACCCTGAACGTCCCACCGAACCCCTTTCAAAAATCTGGCAGTTCAATAAAGCGTTGCTTGATAGTCTATATGAAGGGAAAAAAAAAAAAGAACGAATCATCGAATATTTGCATTGAACAGCCAAATGTGATCCCTGACAAAATTCCGAGTCGGGTACAGCCCTGGTGAAGGCTGCTGGAAACTGTCTGTCTTGACTGCAGCATTTTGTCACTTCCCCCTGCTGCCTCCGCCTACTCGCAACCTCCTTCCAGACGCGGCCGGTGCATGGCTGACATTGCACCACTTCCCCCATCGCTGCACATCCTTCCAATTGGATTGATGCTGTGGACGTGGCCAAGGCACCAAGCAGCTGGGAGGCTAAAAATCAATAGCAGAGAATGTCCCTCTTGTCACAGTTTCTCTCTGGAGTTTGGCTGTTCCAGAGACAGTGGGGAAATACTACCCAGAGTCAGGCAGGAAAGGGATTACTGAACTCTAACATTTTCTTCATTTTCAAGAAGGAGTGAAGGAACACACTGAATAGGGTTCAGCAGTGCTTACATTGTCAGGATAATTCATTTTATTGAAATAAATACACATTTTTGTGATTTTTGCATAGTTTTCAATCTATCTTTTCTGTCATGGTAACACATTTTTTGTTTGAGTTTCTCTTGGGGCATCAAAATGCTAGAGCTCTGTGTGTGTGTGTGTGTGTGTGTGTGTGTGTGTGTGTGTGTGTGAGAGAGAGAGAGAGAGAGAGAGAGAGAGAGAGAGAGAGAGTGTGTGTGGATGGAGCTCCGCTGGTTAATTACTGAATTTCAGATTGTAATCCCTTACACTCCTTGTTACTGAAAAAAGTAATCACATGTTACTAAGTAACATGTAACACTAAGCTTCTCTGAATTTCTGTCGACCAAGCTGGGTTGTAATGTTATTGTTAAACACTTTAAAATGTAAAAAAAAAAAAGCTAATAGAGATGATGCCTCATTGATCCCGGCAGAGAGGTTTGTTTTATGAGTTGAGTGCAGAACCAGAAGAGCTCCCTTCAGCCCCCCTGCTGCCCACAGTACAACGAAAATCAACTAAAGAACTACAGCAACTTTAGTCTTTGTTGGTAAAAAAAAAAAATACTAAGTGAGTAATCAGTTTCCCTTCTCATTAAATGGCAGGGTGTTTTGGAATATCATGTATGGAAACGCACAGTTCCATAACAACGTATCATGTCTCTGCCATGCTGCACCCCCCAAATAGTTTGGTCATCAGAAGTGGTCGTCCAGGCAACACAACAAGGCCGCCAAATTGACACTCTTTGTTCAATTGCAGCCTCACTAGGTCCTGAATGAGCAGAGAGGAGAAATAAGAGTCGCAGCTTCAGGAAGACGGAGAGAAGGCAAAGGACAGGCAGGGAGGGAGGGAGGAGTGCAAAGTTTTGAAACAGGTCATCCACATCACAGTCAGGCCTCATTTGGCCTCTATAATGAAGCGACCCCGGACAAACCTCTCCATCTTTGTTCCCCTGGACAAAGGCTGTGCACTGGGAGAGAGAATCATCTGACACATGAACTCCCTGTGGTCAGCTGCTCAACAGGCTGGACTGAGGGGGAGCGGGGGCAAGATGAAGGCCCTGTCTCCAAGGACACATTCTTGGAAAAGCAAAAACAAGTAAAAGTAAAAAGTACTTCTCTTAGAAGGCTAAACAGACATGTCTGATAAAAATGTAGACAAGAGAAAAGAAGATGACAGAGGAAGGAGAGCGGGAGAGAATCCCATCTCACAGTGTGAGTTGTCTACAAAACTCAAACATACACCAGGCGTGCACATCAACACACACAAACACACACACCAAGTCCCTCTTTAATACAGGGTTGGGTGCGATTCTAGGAAATGGTTTTCCAATTACTTATTGTCAAAATGAGGCACGCTCCAGGTCCCTGTGGCAGCGTGAGAACGGCAGAGTGTGTGTGCTGCATGCTGAATAATTCATTTTGGCTGGGTAAGGCCGCAGTTTGCACCCAGCTCACAGTAGCTCTGTGTTTACTGCGATCTTCGATGTATTTCTTTACAGATTAGACTCTGTGATGCAGCATTTAAATTATTAATCATTCATGTATACACACACACACACACACACACACACACACACACACACACACACACACACACACACACACACACACACCATGGTGGTGTATAAGAAAGTGGACTGCTGTCCTGCAGTTCAGTACCACCATCTTTGTCCCACCTGGTTGGCCTTCATCATCATTTACCTCTTTACCTCTTTTATTTTGAAATACTCCACTGAAGCTATTGATTCATCATACTTCCTGATTGAGTGGCTCATGACTTTTGACACAGTGAACCTATCGGTGAGTGTGTTAGTGCTTAGCTTTGTGTGTGTGTGTGTGTGTGTGTGATCTGATGAGGTGGTCCTGCCTGGTTGCTCTGCTCCTCCTCGTGTGGCTGAGACCACCAGCTGTTGAAGCATCTGAATGAAGGGAAAGGATAATCCTTCCTTAGGGTCCACTTACTAGCTTTTTGGACCTTTCAACTGCATCTCGCAGTCTGACGAGATAGCTGATCAGACTGAAACCATAATTTTTGCCATTTTTAGACTGTATTTTATTTTGGCAAAGCTCATCATTTGAGAAGTTTGGCTACTTTTGTTATAAAATGTTTGTTTTCCTCAAAGCAATAATAATTCAGCATCAGTACTGAAATGAAATTAATTAGTGTGATTTAACAGTTGATAATCATCAGTGTAATCATCAGCGACCTATTGAGCTGAGTGAATATTGGCTGATTATATGAAATATATTTGTAGAATTATAATTAGATCCCTTTTGTGTCATTTTTAGGATCAAATCTTACATTATTTATGTGTGCCTATGTCACTGGGTCAGGAGTGAAGAATCAGAGGAATCCCTGGAAATGGACATTCCTCCATCTACCTGTTTGCTGGCTTTGATCTAAAAGGAGGTCCACATGGTTGTACATGGCTGTCCTGTACTGTATACTGTACAAGTCCTGTTTCCCCCTCATCTCTGAAACCAGATGCTTGTTAAACTTTCAGAGGTCTCTGGTGCCGCGTTTTCTACGGCCCCTGACAGCCCACAGCCACACAGCTGCTGCTCAAAGGCAGCCTGCTTATCACCTGTCGACACAAGAACACACACACACACACACACACACACACACACACACACACACACAGTTGTGGGTGTACGTAAGCTGACCAGGGGACTGTCCTTCCTCACCTTTACTGCAGGTCCTATCCTCGCTGTGTTTCTGGGTCTTTGGGTTTTATCTTTGCAATAAAATGTATATAGCGTCTGTTTAGGAGGAAACTAACTGACTGTATTTCTGCATGCTGTTTTTGAGTACTGTGTGTACTTGTGTGTGTCTGGGGCGTGGTCTGGAGGAGGTCAAACAGTAGTCTCCACAGTCAGATTACACAGGATTACTGCTTTCTCCACTGGGCATCAGAGAGAGCAGCTCTACAGGAAGCCGCAGGGCTTCATTGGTTTTTTTAACCTTTGTTTTGCTCATCTGACAGAGATGTTGTAAAGTTGGATATTAAGGCAAATGGACTGCCAGATCAAGCAGGATTACATTTTGGCTAATACTGTCATTTCCCCCTTATTTTATCTAAAAGCTAACATCTTAGCTATGCATCTCATAAGTGTGTGCACATCACTGACTGCATGCTGTTTGTGTACATGTTTTGTGTCTGTGTGCACCTGACCTGTTGGCCTACTGTGTAACTCATCAGCATGAGGCAGGGTTAAGATGACAGTCAAGTGGGATTAGAGACCTGGTGAGACCTGGACTAGACCTAAATCTGTTTTACCACAGCCAGGACAGACGCTGCCTCCCGCTGCATAGCCTCACCTCACTGTGCTGTATTTTAAGATACCACACTGCCATTTGTTTTTCAGTTCCACTGGTGCTGCTATTTAATATTTGAGCTTGGGCTCAGCTACTGAGCTGTGACTCTGCAGCTAGTGGGCCTTCAGTGTTCATGGGCACTCAGGAGGGATGTCCAATCGTTTGTTTAAATGTTCTCACCATCCATGTGCTGATAGACAGTGAGCCCCACACTACCTCTGTTTTCCTACAGCTGCATTGAGCACACTTCAAGTACACTGAAATGAGTGAAACCAATCCAATTGGATTCAGATATGATTGACAAGTAAATAGCATTTACAAAGTACAGCCTGAACAGCCTGGCACGCGGCCATGTCAAAGTCAATTTACTAGTGCATGGAGTACTACACAAGCTATGGAAACTGTGTATAATGTCTTGTGTGGCTCTGGAGGACCTTTGTCAATCTTTCTCTCATCAAAGTACAATATTGAATCTCTAGAACTGTCTTTTGATGGCTCTCATGTATTATTTATCATACTTTTGTTATTACAAAAATAGCAAACCCAAACCCCGAAGCTGTAGTTTTGCACATAGTTGTAGGGCTGTACCCGACACCGAATTTTGTCAGTCGAATCGGATTAGGCTGTTCAATACGAATATTCGACTAGAAATACTATCTATTAAGCAATGCTTTATTGAACTGCCAGATTTTTGAATGGGGGTTGGCAGGACGTTCAGGATGACAGCGGTGTTCACGTAATATAGTAAACAAGCTAAGTTAGCCCTCCGAGCTAATGCGTGCTAACTACGCTAATGACGGATCGCAAATGTGCAACAACAACATTTTTTGCCGACACTAGATATCAAACAAAAGCCAGAGACTAGATCGTATG
>LKNJ01005325.1:0-24061 GCA_002120245.1 Maccullochella peelii
TGTGATACTTCAGCTTGGCCTTGTGGTAGTCCTTCTTGTAGTTCTTGTCACTCTGCAACTTAGCCACCTCCATGTAGTGAACCAGCAGGGGATCGTCCTGAAGGCTGCGGAAGCCAACATGGTGGCCTCTGGCCTTCTCATATTCTTTCTTGTATTGGACCTGAAAGAAAAAGGAAAATGAGTTAGTTACCTATACATGATAGTGATTGTTTTAGTTACATGGGAAAAAAAGGGCTGAATACATTCTGTGTTGGGTAGATTTATAATATACATACATTGCTGGCAATATGTCTGCCTTGCTTGGCATGCAGAATAGAAATAGCATCAGGCTTCATGTCGTATCCCTTGGCAATATCTTCCAGCCACTTGTGCTTGTAGTGACTCTGTGGATAAACAGCAAAGTGTTACGACAATGTTTTGTACACAGATTATGCTGACACTTTCAGGTAAGTCATGTTTGGCTGATAAAATAGCGTCAAACTTTGATTTTCAATAAATATATTGTGCTCTAACCTCGCTAAGGGTCTGGGCGTTGAATTTAGCCTGAAGGAACTCAGGGCTGTCAGCTGGAAGATGATAGGTGTGCACGAACTTCTCACCAGAAGCTTTGTATGAAGTCTAGAGGGAAGGAAAAAACAGTAAAACCAGTGAGATTTGTAAGATTCTTGTAGTTTTGGTCCGACTTGCATCAATATTTCAACACATTTTAAGAGATGCAAAGGCATCGCATCTTCTATAAAGAGAAGACAGTCTTACGTTGTCCAGCTGCTTTGTGTTGACCAGAGCCAAAGCCATGTTCATGGCATCAGTCTTGCTTGTGAATTTGAGAGTACTGGGATGCTGGCGGTAGCCTCTTTCATCCAGCGCATTTTTAGCAGCTTTGGCCTTCTCAACATCCAGAGAACCAATGGGGACCCACCCTGCGCCTTTAAAGTAGTTGGTGTAATCTGACTTGTAGACATTCTGTGGGTATATAGAGAAAAATTTGTTCTTATCTCAAAATTTTACAGTCATAACTGTGCATATTGCTTTGCTATGCATTTATATGTGTTTAGAATCCATGTACTTATACATGTACCACTTATACTAGCATTACACCATGGTAACATTTAGGTGAAAAGTAAAAACATACATCACTCTGAATCTCCATCATGCTGCGACACCGCTGCACGTGCATGTTGTCAGGCAGAAGAAAGTAGCTGTGGGGGATCTTCCTGTATCCAGTCATAGTCTGAGCAGCAGAGGCCTGCTTGGCATGGACCACACTCATCATGTCCACTGGGGTGTGATACTTCAGCTTCGCCTTGTTATAGTCCTTCTTGTAGTTCTTGTCACTCTGCATCTTAGCCACCTCCATGTAGTGAACCAGCAGGGGATCGTCCTGAAGGCTGCGGTGGCCAACATGGTGGCCTCTGGCCTTCTCATAAGCCAGCTTATACTTGTACTTTATAAAAGAAAAACATTAGGTATGAATACTATATTGAATTAAGTAATATTTGAATAATATTATTATTAGCATATTCACAACTTACGTTACTGGCAATGTCTCTGGAAGATTTTGCTGCAACAATGGGAATGGCATCTTCCTTCACGTGATGTCCTTTGAGCAGATCTTGACGATGAGCATAGGTGTAGTAATTCTAGATAAAATGATCACAAGTGTTATGTTTCAAATATAGTAACAATTTAATTTCTACATACATTTTACATGTGCACAAAGGCTGCAATACACTAGAAAAGAATGTGCAACTTACCTGGCTGATGTTGACAGCATTGTATCTGGCTTGCATCAGTTCAGGGACGTCAGCAGGGAGATGATAAGTGTGCACAAACTTTTCTCCACTGGCCTTGTACGCTTTCTGCATAATTACAATGAAGAGATTGGTTTATGTCTATTCTGAAAAGGAATTCAAAATCATGAGATTTATATTAAAGCAAAGTTCCTCTGTTTCCTCCTTCTCACCACATTCTGGATCTTGGAATTGGCCTTGACCAGCTCCATATTCATGGAGTCAGAGAGACTGGTGAATTTGAAGGTGGAAGGGTGCTGGCGGTATTTTTTCTCATTCAGAGCTGCTGCTGCTGCCTTGGCTTTTTCCACATCAAGGGAACCAATGGGAACCCAGCCAATTCCCTTGACTGAGGACTCATAGTCCAGCTTATAGTTATACTGCAAAGTAAAAGAGACGAGAAGAGAAGTGAGAAATGCAAAGTATCAGACCTGCGGATACACAATCTTTTAGCCAAGACAAAGTATTTACCTACATAATGACACGAAAGACCCTGAAAGGGACATTAAACTTACATCACTGGAATTGTAGTTCATGGTGCGAGCAAGGCCCAGACTCATCGCGTCAGGCAGAAGACAGTAATTATGGTGGTGCTGCTTGTAGCGAGCGAAGCTCTGCACTGATGAGGCATGCTTGGCGTGAGCCACACTCATCATGTCCACTGGGGTGTGATACTTCAGCTTGGCCTTGTGGTAGTCCTTCTTGTAGTTCTTGTCACTCTGCAACTTTGCCACCTCCATGTAGTGAACCAGCAGAGGATCGTCCTGGAGGCTGCGGAAGCCAACATGGTGGCCTCTGGCCTTCTCATAAGCCTTTTTATACTGGACCTAGAGGTTAAAGGACATACAGCATCTCTAATTCTTTAGCATTTAAAGAATTTTAACGATTAGGGCATGTTAACGTTGAGTTTGAGCATTGTTCTGTGAAGTTGGCTCAGTCTTTCAGGAAACTTACATTACTGGCAGCATGTCTGGCAGCTTTGGCAGCGATAATAGGGATAGCATCATGCTTCATGTCATAACCTTTAGCAATCAACTCCTGCCAGGCAAGCTTGTAGTAGTTCTGAAATGACAGATTACAGATATAAACAACAACAAAAGATACAAACACAGAATTAATTTAATTTATACATACCCCAAATGAGTACTTAAAAAGTGTGCTATGAGAAAATCTTTTATTTATATGATTCAAAAAAGTCATCTCTCAGTATTTTTAGGCCTTACGTTGCTGATGTTGTAGGCATTGCACTTGGCTTGGAGGAACTCGGGTATATCAGGAGGTAGAGAGTACTTCTGATGGATTTTCTCCAGACCTCTCTTGTAGAACAGCTGTAAGGCAAGAAAGCAATAAGGGCAGAAGTCACATGTGCAGTACTTAGCTCAAAAAACGAATCTTCTCAAAAGTGCCAAGTGAAAGATTTCTTTCTGCAGAATTAACAATGAGAATGACAGTAGACTCACATCACTCCTCTGAAGCTGGTTGACTTTGGCCTGCATCATGATGGGGTGGTCATCAATAGCTGTGAAGGGGATCGTGTCTGGGTGTTGTCTGTATTTTTTCTGTAGGAAAACAAGTAAATTAACACATTATGTGACATATCCCACCAACTATCAAATACGTCTTTTTTTAATGTCAAGAGGGCATTTGTAAAGAGGGGGAAGTGTGTACAAGAAGACTGAAGCAATGCTGTTGCGCACATACCTCACTAAGGATCTCAGCAGCTTTCTTACTCTTTTCCACATCCAAGGAGCCAAAGGGGATCCATGGGGTACCCTTAGTATAGTTGTTGTAGTCAGACTTGTACTCATTCTGAGAAGAATAAAAATAAAATAATTCAAATGGTATCACTGAATACATAATTAATCTCATAACTGTGCAAGTACACATTTTATGATTAAAACCACAAACCAAACTGTCAGCAATAAGATGTTGTAAAGTCTGTATATACTTACATCACTCTGGATGATGTTGGCTTTCTTGGCCAAGTCCAACAGCACACTGTCTGGTGGAAGGAAGTAGTTAGAGCTGATGCTCCTATACTTGACCATGCTGGCAATCCCCTGGGATTTCTTGGCTAAGGTGACTGACATCATATCCAGTGGTGTATGGTACTTGGTCTTTATCTTTTCATAGTTCTTTTTATATTCACGCTGTGGAGATATCAGTAAGATATTGTTCAAGAGTGCCCTCTTATGTCAGGTCTAATAAATTAAGATTAACAAAAATGTAAATAATTTAGTCCATTACAGCAAGCTAATGACTCACATCACTCTGTATTTTGGCCACGTGAACGGAGTGCAAGATCTTGGGATCGTCATTAATGCTGAGGGCTCCAACCATCTGTCCCTTGTTCTTCTCATACTCTTTCTTATATTTAACCTGCAAAGAAGAGCCAACGGTTATCAATTACTACATTGATAAAAAAGTAAATGGGTACTAAAAGTAACTGAAAGACAGATCAAGCAAGAAATACTGAAATCGTAAAGACTGATCTTGGAGCTTACTTACATCACTGGCAATATTTGTGTGAGCACGGGCAGCAAGGATGGAGATAGCATCGCCCCTGACCTCAAACTTTTTCGCTTTAGATTTCTCCCAATCATACTTATAACAGTTCTGTGAGGAGAAAATCATACCATTCAGGAAATTAAAAATGTACACAAAATTAAAGCTGACAGCAATTCAGTTCAGGTGATTCCTAGGAATGAAGTGCACAGTATTTACAATAAACAGGTACTCACGTCACTGAGGTTAAAAGCATTAACTCTGGACTGGATGAAGAAGGGATAGTCTGGGGGCAGGCTGTTCTTGACCTTTATTTCTTCATACTGTGCTTTGTAGTTCAACTGCAAAAAAAAGTGACAATTATGTTTTATTCAAAAAACAAAACTCTTAATTTCCTTCTCTATTCATAGAGTACTGCTCATTGTACAAGTACAGTAATTTCAAGACGAAACAGAAGTTTAGGTAAAGTGTTATTTGATTTTCTGTCACTGGAGGGCAGCAGCATATTAACTGGACTAAATGAGATATATTGACTATTCCCTTCCCTGCCTCCCCAGCCCCTCTCTGATCACAGGGGTTTATTCTGGGCCAACTGAATGCTTGTTGCTATTTATACTACAGAGAGACGGCTCTCCAGTTTCCATGGTGCCCACAGAAAGACAGCTGGGATACGTGGATGATTGCGCACATTTTAAGGTGACCTGCATATCTAGGAGAATTTGATCTAGAGCATTAGGTGGCAAGTGTAGCAGTTTCAGTCAATAAATGAACAATATAAAAAAGAATTATGTTCACAATAACCTTTTATGAATCACTTATGATTTATATGAACATACAGTAAGAAAGAATTCAAACAATAGCAATATTGATAAGTAATCTGACATCACCTTCCAGTGCCGATCCAATGGGAGTTTATGAGATATACGGTACCAATTCCAGTTCTACGGTATTTTGTATCAGTACCAAGAGGAGGTGGTCAATGCAGTCATACATACGTCACTTAGCTGCTTGGCGTTGATGGCGGCTTGAACCAGAACTGGCGAATCCACCACTTGTGTAAATTTCACTTTGTCTGGATGTTGCCGGTAAGCTTTCTGCAAACCACAAGATAGAAACATTTTGTGACATACATAAGAGTATATCAAAACGTGAAAGAAACGTGAATCTTTTTCGCTGAAGAAGCATTTTATTAGCCAAGACCACTCACGTCGTTACACTGTTGAAGCTTCTTCACAGCTTCATATTCAGGCGTAATTGTTTGAGGGAAGAAGCATCTTGTTTTAATGTCTTCATAATCAGCTTTATATAAATGCTGCAAGATAAAAAGATGAAATTGTGAGGAAAGATATAATGAAGTATATAATACATTTTTACATCAGTGATTTAATTTAGAAAAATGGAAAGGAAGATGCACAGTGATTTACCTCATTCTTCATTTCCTCAACTTTCTGGCAGTGAACCATGTAGAGATCTTCATAGCTGCCAATGTAGTGGCCCTTCACCTCGTTTTCATACTTATCTTTGTAATGTGTCTAAAAAAATTAATCACAATGTATACATTTTTTGAAAAGAAAAACAATAATATCATTGGTTTATGATAAAAGGAAGTCTTTTAACTCATAGATTATTCTTACATCAGAGAACCGTTTAAGTACAGAGTCCATCTGAAACTTGGGCGTGTCACAGTAGTTGATGCTGAAACCCCTGGATTTCTCATAGCTGGCCTTATATACTTTCTGCAAAGAAGATATAAAACAAATGATGAACATAAAAATCACATATAAATCATGATCAGTAACTCAAATGAGTAAACCCTAACAAACACATTAACAGCTAAACAAATCATCTGTCCATATGGATGTCAAACTCACTGGCTAACTGCAAACAACATGTCAGCAAGACTAGAAACTTGATTCAGTTAAATCCTTTTTAGCGCCAACTAACTCACTGTACGCAAAAGGATACTGCAAGTGACCTCCAGGCGGTTTAATTAGCACCACTAATATGATATCCACTTAGAGGAGCTTCATGTCAGATACTCTAAATAACACCCACAACCACCTCAACTATTTTAGCAGTCACTTCATTTTTTAGTTGACGGTCTAACAAGAGTTAATTGTCAAATTTATGCAAGCAACATCTCTGTCTACACAGGAAACAGACATGGAGACCAGTAATGCTAAGTTGTTATAGTACTACATCTAAGATTTTATCATTAGTTTCCTCAAAATATAATCTATCATCTAACATTTTTCCTAAAACAAGCTGTGATCGAAAATTCCTTTCTACGTAGTGTTCTTCAGACACCTACATCACTGAGGATGGTGCCAGCATATCTGAGCTGTCTGAGGAGAGGATTCTCTGTGGCGGGGAGCGTGTTGTAGTCAGACTGCGCTTTGTTCTTCTCGTATTCCTTCTTGTATTGGACCTGAAAACAGAAACATGGAGAATGGTGTGAGTAGGAAGAAAACGTGTGTTGATGAGTTTTATTCACATGGTTGATACATTGACTCATATAACATAACGTTGGTATAGTCAGTCATGTGTTTCCTAAAATGACGCGTGTATGTATTGTGTGTGAATGTGTGGGTGGCTATGAGGTATACAGTAGCTGAAAAGCCTCTTCACATCTGATCACCTCGGATATGTTGCTGCTGGGGACTAGAGAAACTAACTACACACTCAATTTGTGCAGTGACAGTGAACCAAATGTAAATCTCTCAGTCATGCAGTACATGTGTGGGCACAATACAGTGTGTCTCTGCGTCAAACCAGTGTTGACTCACACTCTGCTCTGAGACACGGGTCAACTCCCTGTCGTGTCTTCCACATGAGATAGGAACTATAAAAATACTCCAATACCTTTGTGTGTGTGTGTGTGTGTGTGTGTGTGTGTGTGTGTGTGTGTGTGTGTACTTACCTCACTAGCAGCAATACGAGCCTTCTTGTTTGTGTCATAAACAGGCGTGTCTGTTTGCATGAAATAAATTTGGTCTTTCATATCCTCAAAATCTTGCGTGTATTTTCTCTGAAAAAAGAAGGGATCGGCGGTTAGATTCCCGACAAATGACAAACTAATACCATTCTGAAAATCCTTCCCCTTATGTAGGTAAGTAGTAAGGTAGTAAGCTCTTACATTGCTGAGGTTGTCCATCGCCACTCTGGCAACGGCCACGTCGAAGTACGGCGTCTCGCACCATTGACCCTTCACATTTTTATTGTAATCTTCCTTGTACTTTAGCTGTAGAAAACAAATAACAATCCACATTAGAAGATGTATTTTACATATGAAAGATGTTGTAGAGTAATATGTGGAAGATTATCAGATATCTTCATATGCTGTTTGATAAAACACAATGACTGGAATCCTTGTAATTTCAACCTATTGTTGGCCTCTCCCTTCCAGCTTAGTGTGGCCAGTAATATCAGAGAGCAGGTGGCCAGTTATCCCTAGCAGTGGCTCGGGGTCGGTTGGTCTCTGAGGGCCCTGTTTCCAGGGCAATAAGTGATACCGGCTCCAAACAAACTCCAAACACTCCACGAATGATGTACGACCACGTTTTACACTTATACAATGTGTTTGAGAGCCAGTTTAAAACTGTTCTGCTTACATCACTGCGCTGATGGGCCACTCTCTTGGCCAGCTCCACTTCAGGAGGATCAGCCAAAGAGGTGAACTCGGCCTTGCGCTTGTCATGACCCTTCTTGTACTGAATCTGCGGGGGCACACACAGCAGGGGTTGAAATTTACAGAGGTGGTTAATTCTTCAACATCAGTAGCTGACCTTAGTGCACAGTCTGCCTCACACAGACCATATCTACATTGACTGGTGACTTCCCTACATTAGCAGAAAAGGTTGTGTTGAGGGGCACACATGACCATTTTAATTGCCTGCATTGTGAAATGTGATTGAAATTACTACATGTGATACATCTGACTCAGCACAAACAAAAGGACCCTGTAGTCCTTCTCATTGATTTACATGACCTAATAAAGCCAGACATATTGAAGTGAGAGCTGCTGCCTCTGTATAAAGGGTATAACAAACTCTCTGACAGTTGGCAAAATGTTCATGGTATATATTGCCATATTGTCACAACCCTACAATCACTAAAATCTTTTTTTCCAGAAAAATATGATGTAACAATACCGTTTTTATCACCTTGAAAGTATTTAAACCACACACAGGTCCAAAATCTGAATGTTGGACAACATGTATTTTCATTTATTACAGTTGAAAACTGGGTGTTCAACTTACATCACTGAGGACCTCCTGAGCCTTGGCCACCCTGCGTAGCTCAGGGCTGTCACTGTAAGGGTAGAACAGGGTCTTCTCTTCATCCCAGGCCTGAGTGTAAAGTTTCTGAACAAGATGTAAAGTCGTAAATTACCTCATGCATACCAAATATTTAAAAAGTCATTTTTTTATATTAAATCATACAATCAGTTTTTCTAATGTCAGCAAAAATCCTCTTTTTGGACACAAAATACATGCCACATTTGTCAGTCTGTCTCCCTGTCCCTCCTCTCTTGCTCAATGTGTGTTTTCCCAGTGCTATTTTTCATTAATTCTCCAGATGTCCTCAGACTTTCCCCTGCAAGATCCTGCCACGCCCATCTTCCCTTCAATCACCTCATTCCACTCACCTGAGCTTCCCTGCCAGTCTTCCCACCTCCACCCTCTCTATTTATACTGGTCCCCTTCCTTTGTGCTTCTGTTGGTTCATTGTACCTCTTACCATGTGCTTAGTTTTTGTGTTGTTTTGGATGTTTTCCTCACACTTCTGTCTCCTGAACCTGCCAGTTACCTGTTGGCTGCCAGCCTGCCTGTTTGCCTGTCTACCTGTACCAGCACATAAATAAACTGATGTTCAAACTGCTTGAGCCTTCCTGTTATCTGCATTTGGGTCCTTCCCCTGCTGCTTGTACTACGCACTGTAACCACATTGTGCTTACTTTGCTATAGTTAGCAGCATTCTTCACAGCCAGGACCAGCTCAGGAGCATCAGGAGGCAGCAGGTACCTGTCCTTAGTCTCATCCCACTTCTGTCTGTACAGAACCTATAAGAGATAAGTGACAACATTTGTGTTAAACATTCAAATGTTTTTTTGGAATTTTGTTGTAAGTTCAGGTAACTCACCTTGCTGATCAGTTCAGATACGCGCTTGACGTGGGCGACCTCTTTGGCCTCACCATCATACAAGCTTGTTGTCCGAGCCTTATTTCCCTCCATGCGGTATTTAACCTGATGATGATATATGTAATTTCTTATTATTCATGACTAGAGCAAGATCGAATCAAGTTTGAAGAATTGAGTTTTCTTCATATTTTTTACACTTTAATTTACCCAAAGAGAAAATCCCAATGATTTTGACTGTCCCAATGACTCATACTGTCACACTCAATCTATTGCTGGCCACAAAATAGTTTCATTTAAGTAATTTTACAAATGGGAGGCAAACCAACAAACTTCCATTCCAATAACCTTCCAACCTTCATCCTTAAACGTCAGACAGCATGATTTGGGGGAAAATATCACAACAGTCCTCAGTAGTACCTCGCTAAGCTGCTCCTGGGCCTTCCTGATGCGAATCATTTCAGGGCTATCAGTGATGATAGTAGGAGGCTTCCCTCTGGACATGTCGTAAGCTTGTCGATACTTGTTCTGTCAAAAAGAGCCATCACTGAATTGAGTACAATAGTCATGATATACACTGCAATCGGTGACAATATCATGTCTGAAATAAAAGTAAAATTAAAGGGAATTATGTGATTTTTAATACTCCATTTCCACAACCAAATTATGCTAAAATAGACAAAATATGGACTAGTGTTAAGTATTGATTTTGACCCAAAACCCAAACGTGTTGCTTACGTGGCTGAACTGCTCCAGCATCTTCTGGCTGTGGGCCAGGTATGGAGTCATGAACTTGGAAGTATCCACCTTGACCTTCTTCCTGACTTTCCTGGTGGGTAATCCAGACTGGAGGAGGATGGAGGGAAATACAATGAACTATCCAACTAACAAAAGGCCCCAGGTTCCTTGATAACAGGAATATTATTGGCCAGGAAGTAAAACTACATCCACTTACAACAGCACTATGAAGGACTCAGTGACATTTTAACAAAACAAATTATGGTTTATATGGTATTTTGCAACTTTAACACATATTTGGTGATTAAAAAATGATCTGATCTTGTCATGGTGAACAGAAAACATCTTACCAAATTGATATTAATTTGTGTGAGTTCGCATATATGAATAAATCAGTAACTCAGGTAGTTAGGATAATGGCTAGATTATGTACTGAGATAATACTGGATAAAAGGTGATTGAAGGACAAACAAAACCAACACAAGTAAAGGGGAAGCACTGAATAAAGTAACACCTATAGTATCTATGAGCATCTTGCACTACATGCAATGTCAGGCTCAGCAACATGTATACATGAGAATTACAGTATATCATCTGTTGGGAAGTAAAGCCACAGGGAGCTAAATTACAAGGAGCAATTAACTGCCCAACATGCAGCCATTTCTTCTTGGAGGTCACAAAATGCAGGATTGGCAAAAAAAAAAAGTTTTATTGGAAATTGCTGAAAGAGTTTAATGTTCATGCAGTTTTAATTGATTTCTATCAGCATTACTAACGTTAAAGGTTTTAACATAAAAACCTGCAAAGACCAAAGACACTATGCCTTCAGTGAAATAACCAGACAGTAGATTATCCATACAGGCATGCAGACAAGGAGGGGGATGCACCATTGTTAAGAGGGATATCCTGTACTGTTTGAACTGTTGTCCCTTGGGAGGAGGTGCATTACCTGTGAGAACTGAGTCTTTTGCTCAGTGACAGTCCTCGTTGTAATCTGCTCAAAATATTACAAATATAGGACACACTCTGTGGTTTCAAAACTGCCAGAACAAGTTGTGGGAGAAACAGCACAGTATTTTTTATTGGATTGAGGGTGATTTTTCCACAGCTCTGGTGCTCATCAATTTACTGACACAGACACTTCCAGTATAATAAGTATGAAATCACTCTACACTGCATCATATTAGCAGCTGTTCTGTCAAACGCCCTCAAACAGTTCATCAACTGCACAAAAGCAGGGAGCGTTGTCATCAGGGATCTTTACCCTAACCTGTAATAAACCGATTCCTCCTCCACTCAAATAATGTCACTGAAAGAAAGGTAAAATCCTCAGACTTGAATATACTGTAATTGTGACTGCAGTCTAATTAAGCTTGTATTCTACATAGGAAAGAGAAGCATTAATATCCTCTGTGTTATGTGAGCCTGACCGCTCTAACTCTTTGACCAAGTCTATAAACACCAGGCACTCACATGACAATAATTCTATTCTTATGTTTTTATTTCATAGACCATTGTTCCTGTTATCAGTTGCCATAGCACACAGCAGTACACAAACTGTTGTTTAGACAGCTTTATAATCTCGATGTCTGTCTCCATGTCATGTCTGTCTGTTCACACACAGTTCTCATGGGTTCAAAGGACTGGTTGACCCAAATGATGGAAAACAGATTTTCTCACTTACCTCTAGTAATATCTAGTCATGCAGAGAGTTGTGGTATAATTTAAATTTTGACACATTTTGAGACATCTGTCTCCAAGTTTTCTGCCTTCACTCCAATATAGTGAAGGTGAATGAAATTTCATTTCCGGTGCTCACAGCAATGAAGAATGGCATTTAAAAAATTAAACACTGCCAAAGCTATGCAAGGACTTATATTTCTGCAAACAATGTCCTGAATAATCCACAGGACACCCTGTAAACAGTTTTCTTAGGAACCATTTTCTTCCGAAGAAGTATAGACCCATATCAAAACTGTTGACAGTTGTTTCTGTGGATCATCCAGAGTAGCAATTATGCTCTTTCTGGAAAGAGATGTTGCTGTTAATTTCTGAAGACATTATTCAATCATCATTGTATTGGAGTGGAGGCAGAAATCTCAGATATTTTTGGATATCCCAAAATCTGGGTTTATAATTCACGGTTAGATACCACCTGGAGTATGAGAGAAAACTTTTGTTTTTTTGTAATTTGGGAAAAACCATCCATTGAAGGGGAAAACGTTCTTTTCCAGTTAAGCACCTCAGACTACAGTAACAGACAGCATTCCCACACATAGCATACTGTTCCATGAATAGCCTGTCTAATTTACAGCCTGTCTGAACTACACTTCCCTCTACTTAGGAAGTATCACAGTGAAACATTTACAGCCACATAAGGTTGAACCTTTTGAGACAGGTGGTTTTGGAAGCTAACCAATAATCCTTCAAATCTCCCAGAAATCTAGGAATAACCAGAGCTGAGAGAAAGAACATCTCAATCATTTTGATCAACATTTGTAAGAGGCTTCAGTATCTGAGTCTATCAGACAGGAGCGAAACATAGGTGTAGCTGAAACCACCATACAAAACAACCTCTCTATCACCCATCGGGCAGTTTTTCCATGCATCCAGCTCTCCTAAGCAATTTCTAGCACTGTGACGTTAACACGCTCCAGGCTATCAGAGTGTGATTTACAGCACAGTGGCTCATCTCATTTGCCGCCCCCCTCCTCCTCCTCTCGCTTTCTCTCCCATTACTTCTCCCTCCACTTCATCTCTCTGCCAATGTGCTGTAGATGTCCACTTCTAAATTTGTCTGAATGCCAGACAGAGAACTCTACACTCCACCCCTTAATGACCTCATCTTTTAAGTTAATATGAAGAAAATACTCGTGATCATAACGATTTATGAAGTAGATCATTATCCAATAAAACTTCTAAATAACTACACTGTTTTTGCAAGTATTAAATAATCAAACTAGATCTAAATTCTTGTCAAGGTATTGTGTGTTTTTAACTATATACTTATTTTCATATATTACCTGAACAGCACTATGTTTCTCCCCATTCTGTAGATTAAATAAGAAGCCGTCTTACAATTTACTCAAAACAATGCAACTTTTCTCCAGTGTAGATGAAAGTGCTAGTGAAATCAGAGTGTATTAACTTTGTGGGTATCCATCAGTCCCACCTCCCAAACGATTTACATCTTTGCCATGAAGATGGTAAATCTATTTGAAACAGTTGATATGTTATATGGGAGTTAAATGATAACTGATTGCTTTGTATAATTAGGTAATATTGTGACAGCCAAAAACAATCATTCAGACTCCCCTATAAGATATCAGCAATATTAAGTATGAACAAATACGAGGCCAACGTTAATCCTATTTCACCAGGAAATATGAGATTAACCTGTTAGCCTTCTGTTTTCACTCTTCCATTGGGCACTGACACAGAGACCTTCAGCAACACAATCATTTATACACAAAATGCAGCATAAAAACATCCTTAATGAATATGAGGTTTGATCACATAATCTTGAGACTAAAATGACTGGAGACTAGTAATGAACACCAAATTATTATTAGACTGGTGTGAAATGTGATTAAGAATTTCAACAGGTCATTTGAAACAAAAGACAAAATGGTTAACTTCCAGAAACTGGCACACAGCCCAAATTGTATGTAATCCAATCTTGCAGCACAGGTAGGACACCATCGTAATTTTGGTACAAATACAGCATTGCAAAATGTGTTCATCGATAGGTTAGATATGTTGGCGATAGCTGATGGTCTGCTACAAAAATATAATTAAATTAATGTTAAGTCATCTGCAGGAATCTGTGGAAATAAATGACTTTATCGTGTGCATCTGGCACTCTGGTACCCTCTGGTAAAGGTATCTGTACCTTTATAGGACAACAGAAAATATCCCAGTATTTTATCTTCAATTTGAAATATTTTTGATTCATAGTTGGCTGTTAAGGGAAATCCAGGACATAAAACCCATCTGAAGGTGTCCACCTGAAACAGGATCCACCAGCAGACATGGATAACATGGTTCTATGAACTGCTGACTGGAAGGGGCCACTAGCTTAACTATTCATAGGGCCTGCCACTGGACCTGAAAATCCAGTGTAAAACCTCAATCTACTGAATCAAATGAAATCATATCTCTGGTTTTAAACATATTTTGGCTGGTAACAACAAAAACTAATTAAGTATAGTAATGAAAGTAATAAAAAGCAGCATTTTACAATTAATGTACATAACCCAGTGAGAAGACGTCCACGTACCTCTTCCACAATCTCCTCCTCCTCCTCATATTCCTCATATTCCTCATATTCCTCCACAATTTCCGTCATTATGGGACGGTTTTAGAGGTTCTATACAAAACACAGATGACATTTTCAGGCATTCATTATTTAAACTCTGAATGAACAAGGTTTGACCTCATAAACTGAAATGCATATCTAGTGGGAAAGCACATAACATAAAAGTCTAGCAGAGTTAATTTAAATGTTCTATCAGTAGCACCAAATCACAATTTCACACAGCATATACTGGGGCTTAGACAGGAGACCAAAGGACAACTGCACCAGTGATATTTTAGGATGCTGCCAGGCATCCCCGGTTGAACCCAATTACACTATTCAGAAATAGGAATAATAAACAACAATGCTAAAAAATATATATATATATAACAACATATTGATGTTCATCCAATGTGCATGCCATACCAGCAAAAGATTCCTGCAGTATTTCCTGACAGAAAGGAAGCCTCACTTGCCATCCACTAGGGTCTCAAACTGATAGTCCAACTTTGTGATTAGCCCCAATCCTAAACAAAAGTAATAAAAATGTGTGAAACACCTCATAAACTGTGCAGCAACTGTAAATCAATAATTAAATGGGGAGAAATGCAGATTAGGAAGGTGAGACAGGCCTCTGCCTTTGAATGTGTGACAGCCACCCCTCCTTCCTCACTTGCCACAACACAGCTCAAAGAACTGTGCCTCCTGGCTGAAGGTTGGCGACAGCTGCCCAACAGTGCTTCAGCTATTTGACATGTAAGCTAATGCCATAGCCTGATTGGTTGACTCCGTTTAGCAAACGGAGATGCAATGCCTTCTGAGGCTGCAGGTTAAATATAGGATGGCAGACTAACTACCTTTTTTTAGCACTTGATTGCCCTCTCTTTAAATTAAAACTGAATTTTCTCTGTAAATTAACAAGAGAAATAGGTGGAACAGTTGAGATAGAAGGACAAAATAGCCAGACAGGTGCTCAGATTTTGGAAAGCAGACAAAATGGCCAGATTGCTGCTGGAATTTCAGATACATCCAAAGGTAGGCCTGGTCTGATCTTGCTTGAGTCTTGCAGTTCTGGATTGTTTGGTTACTCCTTCAACGTGCAGCAGAGCCTTCACACTCCAATCAGCTGTCCTCTTGGATCCAGATGGCAGCAGAGGATAGAAAGGATGGAAGTCCGAGCAGATGGAAAGCCATGCAAGTAGAAGAAAATATGGATTTGTGCTTTTTCCTCCTTTTCTTTGCTTACCAGTTATATTTAAGTTTAATGGTCTCCCAAGTCGCCAAAGCCTCCCCAGCTTCCCTCCAGAGAAACACCGGGCAACAGCACACAGCTGTGGTTTGTACCCAGGTTATCATGTGGCCAACGCAGCCAATCACAGGCCAGTGCTCTCAGGTTTCAAACTCTAAATATACCTAAGTGATCCTTTCAGAAAGGAGCACCTGTTGAGGCTAATGCATCAGCGGTACAGTTATGAGGTAGGCAGTGGGGCACGGGTGGTGGGGGTCCCGAGAAAAGAAGAATAAACCCCAACTACAACAGTACCACTATGTGAAAGGATGTGTGTTGGTTGTGATGTTGACAAATGCATCTGGATTTTGTAAAAGGTTTGGAAACAGGTCTGACCATGGTTAAGCATATGCGTATGCGTATGCGCCTGCTGAAGCCCCGGCAGGACTGTGAGTGCCAGATCTGTTGAGGTCATCTGTTAGCTAGGTCCTGTCAAGAATCAGATTAACATCAAACTGAGGACCTGTGAGACAGAAAATAAGAAACAAGTACATGCCCCCATAGTATGAACCACAAAATAATAGCTACTAGTATTCCAAAAGTGACTGTATCTGAAAAAAATAAAATTAAATCACCAATGCCCCTTGGATTAAGGACAAAGCCTGTAAAAGAATAATGAGTCACCCTGGGCAAGACTTGACATTTGCTTCAGAGTGGTATTGACCTTGTTCCCTTGTATGTTAACAAAACCTTAAAACAATGTGACCCAACATATCAGCTCTTAATGCATCCCTAAAATAAATATATATAAACTTCATGTTATAAAATAGACCAGAGAAATTCCATTCAACATCTCACAGGACAAGTGGCTGATACCTGGGTCACAAAAAGCTGATTTTTACATTTCCAAAGCAGTGAAGCAGACTGCTGTCTCAAGTTTTACACAATCCGAGTGTATAAAAAGTATTTGAGCTATAAAAAAACATCAAGAACTATTTCTAGATAACATACACCATACAGCTGAGGTCCAGTGGCAGCTATGATTTCATTTATCAGCAAATGGCATCAACTCTGAACATGTAGATGTGGTGACACAGGACTTAAGACAAATTATGAAAATTGTACCATATGCACATTTCCTCTCTTCAAATGATGTGCCTCTATCTCTCTGGTATGTAATATCTTTGCTCTCACGCTGTGCCAGGACAGGGTGCTACCCAAGGACCAAGAAGGACAGCAGCAGCTGAGTGTCTCTCTCTCCCTCTGGAAAGTGGTAATGGACCTCCATTCTGTGATGCACTGGATGACTGCTGCTTGGTCCTCATTAGCAACATCACTACACCTTTGATCCCATATAATCTTATACAGTGCCAAATCATAACAAAGCACTTTTCATATAGAGCAGGTCTAGACAGTACTCTTGACACTAATGACATAAAAAAATTTTTTTTACAGCAATACCCCAATATGACTTTTTAATATTGCCACACGAACTTTTCGAGCAATACACCCTTCTTCAGCGTGTTTTCTGGCAATTTCAGTTAATTTTAAATAAATGTCATTTCAAATGCCACAAATGAATTTGCATTTACCTCTATTGTATTGAATGGTATCTCAAAACCTAGGCATATAAACCCAAAACTATTTACATAGCTAGATACCACTGAGTGAACCGACCATTCAAACAAAATAATGTTTTGTTATGTTTATAAGCGTAAAGGATTTTTCAGGCTATGGAAACATTTGGTGCATTACATTTCAAGTTCAAGACAGGGTATCACAGACTTGTAATGATTCTAGTAGTCAAAAGAATGACTTCCCAATGCCAAGGACACCCAGGAAGGGGGCTACATGATGCTTAGTCACTGGAAAAAATGACTGATGACCAGTGAGACCAGAACACAACAGCTGCAGGATAGACAACCACAACATAAACACTGCCAACTGTCAATCTTAGCCCACCAACACAGGGAAAAAACAACAATGAATTCTAGTGAGGTAAGAGGCCTAAAATGAAACCGATTAGTCAGTCTGAATGACTTTTCAACAACAGGATAGGTTGTTGATGACAATCAGGCAGATTTCCAGACAAATACAAACATCTGCACTGACCTTTCTAGCTCTGTAAGTAGCAAGTGATGTCTTGGGTTAGTTAATGCTGGTAAGCGAGAGCTAACTGATTGTTAACTGAGTAATCAGATGACTATAATTTTTGTTATCACTTAGGGATTTGGACAAATATGCTAAAAAGTCTGTACTATTGCACATACCTTCATTGTTCTCAACATAAATCGGACTGTGCAGACAGCATGTCAATCAAAGGACTCAACTCTCCAATCACACCTTTGGTGTGATTATAGTGTCTGACACCATCTTTGACACATTACTCAAAATAAACTTTGGACACGCAGGTCTCCTGTCCTGCACTGTGGATTGGTGGCAAACAGATACAAAATGTACAGTACTTCATTGAATTATTATGAACAAAAACGTATTGTTTGTCAGTTGACATTTTGTTGGCTGGGTGTTGTGTGGCTTTGACCTGCTACAGAACCTAAAATGTTTGCTCAAACTGAAATATAAAAAGATGATTGCATATGAAACTGTTTGTCTGATACGTATTCACAGAAGACAGTGTGAGAATCACAGGAGTAAAGTTAATAATTCCACTCTAATGATGTTTCAATTTAATCTGAAACAAAGTTCACTATTGTGTGAGCTTTAGGAACAACGACGTCATTGACATGTCTGTTCAAACATGTACATCAATGACTGCAGAACCAATTTTAAATAGTTAGGAGAAAAAGGCAAGAATATGCAAACTTTGACAAAAACATTCAAGCACAAGGTCCACTTACTGGAAATGTTTTGGTGCTTTCAGAAAAATCTTGTGTCAGATGGAGTTTGCTCAGCTAGGAGATGATATTCATGCGCAAGGATTTTACTAAAATATCAAGTGTTGATGTTGATTAAAGTATATCTCCACCTTTGTCAACAAGTTCCATTGTTCAGGTCCCTCTGTCCTTAAAGCAAAATTAGTACATTTAAGACTAAACCATAGAATAAAAGTGCCATAAAATCAAAACTACAAGCTAAAAGAGGGGCTCAGAAGAGCTACAGAGTTTGGTGACAATTCTCTACGGGCCTTTTTACATTACACACAGTCATTGGATTAAATTTTAAAGTAAAAAATATTGATTAACGCTTTAACTCACATTTATACTGGCTGCTTAAGGTTTGTGGTGGTGGGGTGTGGTTGAGAGCTCAGCTGCAGAGGAGAGGGAAGGGAGGAGTGACACAGTGTGTCAGTGAATGCACACCAGGCAGCAGGTGTAAACAATTCAGTAATCAACATCATGTGTTTTTAGTAGCATCACCTGCAGAGGAGAAGAGAGGACCAGAGAGAGAGACAGCAGACAGACGAGGCGAGCCAGGGAGGAGCAGCCTGGAGAATCCTGAAGAAGGAAGCCTAAGCAGGTCCAAGGGAGAGACGTCGGCAAGAGTGTATTTACCCGTCTTGTATCAATAAATGAGTGATTCCAACGCGAACTCCGGTGATTGTGAGTGTTATTTCCTTCGTCCGAGAACCCCGTGGCACTGACCGTGCTACACTGGCACCCAACATGGGGCGGACGGAGTCTGGTGAAACACCATTGCAGAGCAGCCCGCGAATCCACCAGTAGCCGTCCTGGGGCGAATGCTGGGCGAGTTGGCAGCCATGTACCAGGAGCAGGCTGGTGCACACAGTCGGCACATGATGTTGATTACCGAATTGTTTACACCTGCTGCCCGGTGTGCATTCACTGACACACTGTGCCACTCCCCCCTTCCCTTTCCTCTGGAGCTGAGCTCTCAACCAACCCCCACCACCACAAGGTTAAAAGGCATTTAAAGAATCACATTATTGAAAAACTTAAAGCCAATATTGAGACTCATACATATCATACGGTATGAATGTTTAAATAAACCCTATACGTATAGGACTACATTTATAGCTGTTTGTGGGCCATAATGAAAGGATAATAACAAGACCAAAGCATGTGAGAAAAGAGTTATTGTGGTTTCTACACCATAGTTCACACATTTAAGGATAATGGTAGGGCTGTTTGCTGACTTTGTAAAATGCAACTTTCACACAACAACAGATATGGGGAATCAAGACTATCCAAGCGAGGTTTTGTGTTAGTTCTCATTCAGCTGAGCTCGAAAGTGAGTCCTACTATGGAGTCCTTACTATTCTGCTGTTCTTCTCTTAACCACTCACTGTGTGCTGCTCACATTTTGGACCTGGTCACTTCTTCCCTTCCTGAATCCCTCTGCTGTCTTACTCTCTCTTCTCTACTCCTGTGGCTGCTCATCAGAGACCGTGAGTTCATGTGACACAGTCTGCCCCCTAAAGGACTAAAAAAAAAAAAAAAAAAAAAAGAACTTAAGTTCCAAACATAAAACTCAATATAGTTCAATCTTATCCCTAGAGAAAAGTAAATCATACAGAAAGAAAAGTCACCTCAAAGAAATACTCATTCATGACACTCTGCAATTCACCTGAAACGGATAAAAACACTTTATTTCACTGATTATTCATAGGGACTGAAAGGAAGAGGGCACATTGTGATTTACCCTCCTTTCTGCATGTTTCAGTCACCATCAACCATCATCGCTGCAGGCACCACGTTAAAAGAGAATACTGGACTGGATACACAGGGGGGCAATAAAAACTGCCACAGCCAGTCCGGCAATACTGCAAGGCCACCGTGGGCTAGACTCAGTCCATGTAGAGTTTACTGACCTCTGTGTTTTGTTGAAAGTAAAACCGTGCAGAAATATCAGTTTAAATAATTAGTCTCTACTGTTGTCCAATGTCCTTCTGAAAAGGTCATGTTTTTTTGTTCTGAGTTCAGACGTCTTTTGTAAAATAAATTATCACAGAAGAATATAACGTCCTGGCAGCGGTCTGCCCACATCAGCATCAAGGGAAAGAGGAGAGGGCCATCCATCAACCGACCTTACCCCCCCATCCTCATTTCAAGCTCATGTCTGGAGGCAGAGAAAACAGAGAGCAACGGCGCACTCTTGATCAAAGTCAAAGGTCATCATCTCACACGCAGCCGTGACATCATCCACTCAAGACCCTGGCACAACCTGGAGGTAAACAAGACATCGGGAGTGTCAAAGAGGAGTGAGGATGTGGAAAAGAGAGGGACAGAAACACAGATAGACAGGCATTAACATCAAATCTCTGTATATATACTGTATTAGAACAAAATTGCACACATTAAGTTACAATTGTACAGTGTAATATAAAAAGAGTGTAGTAAATGCAGTTCTCACCCCTCCCCAGTGAGGGCGCAGCAGGCCTGGATGTGCCACTGGTGGTCTTTGACAGATGTAAGCTGGAGGCTCTGGGAGATCTCGGCCACAGACATGCAACCTTTCACATCCTGCTTGTTGGCAAAGATCAACAGCCCTGCCCTTCTTAAATCCTGGAGGGCAGATAAGAGACATAGAAAAATGAGAGTGTAAAGAAATGCAGATTCTTTCAAAGACACCCGTTATGTATAGGGGTACACAATGTCACATAGATATTTCATGGAAAATGACTGATTGCTTTGACTCCAAAATTTAAAATGCTAACTTCTATTCAATTGGACCATTTAATGACATTTTTCTACCCCAAGGACCTCCAACATTTATATCGATAAAAGATGATTAACTGATGTATGGCAAAGATGCTGTTGTAACTTTGATATCAATTAGTGAAATAAACCATGTACATTCATATGAAAAATAAATCATTTTTCATGATACTCACTTCATGTGCTAGCATTCTGTAGAGTTCCTCTTTCGTCACTGAGATCCTTTCTCTGTCTGTGCTGTCGACCACCACAATGACAAACTGTTCAGAAAAGATAAAAGACATAATGGACAACTAATAAAAGAATACTGCGTCTCAACTTTGCCAGACCGTAGGCACAGCAGCACCATACAATAGTCTGCAGACATTCTCTAGTATTTAGAAATTACTGTGGAAAAATCTGACATTAGTACCAACAGTAGCAATTTCTTCATAGTGATAATTCAAAAAAATAAATATGATAATGATATATCTAATAATAGTAATATTTTTTAACGTTTGTTTGTTTTTGTGACCAATGTATATATGGTGACAGTTTCTAAATTACCTCAAACTTACTTTGGCATTTCTATACTGCAATTTATCATTACTTACTGGCCAACACATAAACCGATACGATATATCTGCAATAAGCTAATATCGGCCAATTTATCAGTCTAGCTCTAGTTCAAACAGCTCTACCTATTTAACTTGGATGCCAAAGGAAGCACTACAATTGTTTTTGATTAGCAGTGAGCCAACATAACCAGCTATTACCTCTGTGTTTGTGTAGTATGTATTCCATGATGACCTAAGGGACTCCTGGCCTCCAATGTCCCACATCAGGAAATGGGTGTTGTTGACCACAATTTCCTCCACGTTGCTCCCAATTGTAGGAGAGGTGTGTACCACCTCATTCATTGAACTATAACAAAACGGAAGAAAGAAAAACACTTTAGGTTATGGGTGACACAAGCAACATTCACAAAATGACCATATTCATTTATTATACACTATATGGATGGATAAAACTGTGAGGACATATAAAGAAGCTTAATGAAAGTGCTACGTTTGGATACTTACAACTGATAAAGAATTGTGGTCTTGCCAGCATTGTCCAGGCCCACAATAATAACTTTGTGCTCTGAAAGGCAATAAAGACACTTACAAAGAATTCACAGAGCTAACAATGACATCAATATGCGGGCTGAGTGCTGGTGGCTGACTGATGTATCACACTCTTATGTAAACTCAGCCAAGTAATCTGTTTAAAAGATGTCTTTTGATGTGGAACTGCATTGAGCGATTCAGACATCAGCCCTTTTGTGTTCAGCATTATCCTTCAGTACCAAATTGTGTAGCTTCACACATCTAGCATAACTGAGACATTGTGGTGTACTTTCACAGCTACAGATGAGTTAGTGGGTGGTCTTAAGAAAGCTTGTACAATCAGGCTGAACCCAGCAGCAGCTGTGGAGATGGCATACATAGTCTCTCTCAAGCACAAGGATAGAATAAAGGTAAAGGACACACAATTGCACAGCATGAGGGATCAAAGGACTGGTTGCCTTTCTAAAATTCTTTTGCGACATAATACCCAGCTTCAAGCCGCAATAGCACTAAAGGCTCTTTGCAAATATAGAATTTAATTACATTGCTATGTTTCAGATTCTATGACAACACAGAAGACAGATGAGGAACAAAGAGTGGTTGGTGTTTAGTTACAATGGGTAATCAAGTGAAACTAGAGCATGACAGAAAGAGATCAAGCCTGCAGTCTACCTACCTACACTTTTCTATTCCTAGAAATGTTTTAAAGTATGGCTTATCAGAATTATGTTCCACTCTACAGAAAAGCCTAGCATCACACAACAAACACATAAAGGCATGCACCCTACAGATGCATTTGGCCTCCTGCTGGTAAGAGCTTGCAGAGCAATGGCTCTAAAGCTGACTTTCGGGTATTGTCCTAAAACTCTCTTCAGTAGTTTTTTCACTTTGTGAGCTTGGAGTTACACATTCTCAATTATATCAAAATGCAACTGTATCATTGAAGTCCAGGATGGTAAAGGGAGTTGATTGATTTTTGGCAAAGTTTCCAAGTGGGTAACATTTTTTGGGGGGGATCAGACAGTCATGCAAACTATTTCACTTATAACTAAGACATTGTAGGTCTGTTAATTATTCTACTATTTGCACAGCCTGGCATAATTCTCTGCTACTGCTTCTGCCAACTGACTCATCCAGCTACATGGATGGCTCAAAGTGTGTTGGGAAGTTGGGAACACACAATGCTTTTGTCAAGAGAGCCTCATTGGATAATAGCTTTGGCCAGCCAACTCATCAGTGAAGTGAGTTTGATGGAGGTCTAGGCAAACACACTACAACATATGTCACCTTGACTCTGAATCACAGAATCAGCCTGTTGATTGAGACCGACTGGTTCTTAAGCTTTGCATACTGCTATGCCTTAGAGACAATATATATAATCTATAATCTGCTGTGTTCAAGAGAACACTTCTTTTTTTCCACAAAGTGATATGAAATAGATTCACAAATGAAAATGAAAAAAAAGAGCAGAAATTCCCTCTATTCTATAACAGATTGAGACAGTGAGGATACATTTGACACAATGAAATGAATCATAACATATGCCCTATAATGTTTCTTCAGTGGATTGTGAATAGATAATAGAGTGCTGGCCAACAAATACAGTGGGGCAAAAAAGTATTTAGTCAGCCACCAATTGT
>LKNJ01005326.1:0-20623 GCA_002120245.1 Maccullochella peelii
CCAGGCGCAGACAGCGGGTGGAGGAGGAACAAAGGGATTTTGTTGGGGAAAAGGCAGGCAGGGCAGGCAGGTAGGTAGACAGGCAGGGCAGGCAGGAAGACAGGTGGGCAGGTAGGCAGGTATGCGGGCAGGGCAGGCAGGTAGACAGAGGAGCAGGCAGGCAGGGCAGGGCAGGCGGGCAGCAGGCTGGTGGGCAGGCAGGCAGCAACACAGAGCACTGAACAGAGAACACCGAACAGCGACAACATGCAACATCGAACAATGAACCAACAAAGAATAACTGAAAAGGACAGGTATAAATAGGGAAGGCACTGACGAGGGGATGAGACACAGGTGCGGCACAAACACAGGTGAAAACACTGAGGGCTGAGACGGGAGGCGGGAACACGAGACAGAACTTCAAAATAAAAGCACCCAGGGGCTGAACCGTGACATTGTGTGTATTAAGTATTAAGGTCACTGTATTAAGTATTAAGGTCACTGTACACAAGTCAAGAGCTCTGTAGCAGACCTTTAATTGGCTATCTTTTTCCCTTTTTCAAGGGTGGTGCCCCGAGGTGAATTTAATGTTAGTTAAATTCAGTTATTTAATATAAATATTGATTATTTCTGATAGCCGAAGTTGAGTGTCATAGCTCTACTTCAATTTACACACATGCGTATTAAGACCCAGGTATTTGGTGCTTCTGTGTAAGACTAATAACGCTACACAGGCTTTTTGTTTGGGGAACGATTTTATTGTCTTTGTGATCACCCCATCATCAACACATTTGCTGATGTATGATGTCACTGATGTATATTCCTCAAGGTTGGTGTGGTTCTCCTGGGTGGCAGCATCTCTGATCATGTGCCAGTCTGTGCACTGCACAACAGTAGAGCTGCTGTAGTTTCTGTCCACACTTTAACTGTTTTTGTGATGGTTGGACCCTTTTAATAAGCTGGGAGTAAGTAGGCAGGAGAAGCAGGGAAATATGGTTTGACAGACCAAAATGGGGGCGGGGGAGGGATTTGTAGCTGCCAGAAATGTTCCTGTGAACATGGTCAAGGATATTGCTTCCTCTGATGGGGGTGTGGACATGCTGGTGAAATTCAGTCTAAGGTCTGTTTGATTAAAATCACCAGCTACAATAAAAATACCATCAGGTTGTTTTGTCATGTGACTGCTGATGATGTCAGTGCATTTTTTCAATTTGCGTCTGGGGGAATGTTAACAGCAGCAACAAAAACACTGGTGAATTCTCTGGGCAGGTAATATGGTCGACATCTTAATATTAAAAACTCAACATCTGGCAAACATTGTCCATCAACTTTGACTACATTTGAGCACCAAGCATCCTTGATGTAAACACAGAGTCCACCTCCCCTCTTCTTACTAGAGTCTTGTTTTCTGTCGGCGCAGAACACGGTCAACCTGTTATATATAGACAGCATATACAGTATTGTGTGTGTGTNATATATATATATATATATATATATATATATATATATATATATATATATACACACATATATATAGCCAAAGAAGAATTCCTTTAAATTAACCTTTTTGATCTTGTTTTAAGACTTCTGGTAGCAGGACATCCTGAGAAATCCTGGGAAGAAATCTTATCAAGTGAAAATCACTTGGTAGCAAAATTTGCTGGTTTCAAGCAAAGCAGATAGCTCATATCTAAAATGTTTTTATTTAAATTTGATAGGGGATATTTGCAGTGTATTGATGTTTTTGCAACTAAAACTCTGATGCACAGATCACCAATACAAGCACAGAATTTGGTATGTTTGTATAGGTACAAGGGATAAGCGTTTTTTTAAATCACACATACAAGCACGAAGATAATTAATCAGCAACACAATTGTATCATAATATAAAATGTATCATATTGTTTAGGGGTTGTTATTATTTTGATTCTGTAGTTGCAAATCTGTAAATGTTTCTGTCCATGATTTCCAAGATGGACTGGTTATAGGGAAAATGTTGTCAAACTGAGCCATCTTTTTCCTGTGAGGTATTTGTTGCGATTAATCTCTGCCTGCCTCCAGGATGTCTTGTCGCTAGGTATTCATGTGACCAGCTGGAACCACCAGATGTGTCAATGGATTCCTATTCTGAGCGACTGACTGCGGCTCGGATTCATAAGCAGGGCGATTGACTGCGGCTCGGATTCATAAGCTGCGTGATTGACTGCTGTTGGCACAATAGCTGCCAGTGGCGCAAGTGGTGGCTGACAAACGACAGAGTTGAGTTGGCGGTGAGGGAAATTACCTCGGCTCTCTGCGAACCCACCCGGCAATCATCCCACATCCCTGTGTCTTTCTCAGTGCCTTTTTACTGCCACACTCAATCACTGCCAAATAGATAATACGGCCAAAACTCCAACAAACACATTTGTACTACACACAGAATAGCCTCCCTGGTGCACATAGGACATCCACGACACCTAGACGATTATGAACATCTGTAAGCTACTCGCCATAACAAGCGACATGCCATTAAATATAACAAAATTAATGTGACAGCAGGAAATGAAGAAAAAATGATCATGAATTACCATTCTCTGCTTTCTCTCTCAAATTTAACTGTCTTTAGGAAACCTAATCATTGAGTGCTGACTGCTTAAGTCAATTTGTTTTATGTTTTAATTGACTGTACAGCAGTCAGGTGGCAGCCATTATGAAGAGTGGGAGAGGAAAACACTACGTTATGGTGCATTAAAGTCAATTAATTGGAAAAGTCCTCTGTGAGGGGCTACACTCCTGCCACTGCTCCTTCCCTGTAATTTTTTTATACACTTGCACTTGTGCAGTATCTCCACAAATAAATGTTTTATAATGGCGAGGGCGCAAAGAGTGGCAATGCAGGAGAGGCAGTGTTCTCAATCTTAGCGGAAACTTTGACTCTGATTAATGGCTTTTGTTTGTTGTAGCTCAACACAGTCTAAGGAGGCTTCTTTGTATCATGCTGCTCTTTCAAGTCTGTGCGTAAATACAGAAGAACTGGTAAGAAGAATGCTGCTCCACAAGGGCATGGTTGCTAGAAAGAGAGGATTTCAATGGCATTTTATTTAGTCTGACATTACATTGACAATCTTCTGTCAAAGCAGTGTAGAGGCAATAGCATAAGACTACTGTAAGACTACTGTTTATAGCCTGTTTATAACCTCACCTTCCCTAATTATGAGATCTTCATCTATATGAAGAGAGAAAATATGAGAGAAAATATATTTCATAATTGCTGAAAAAGGACCATTTGTTCATCCAGTGAGTAGTCAAAGCCCTGCTGGTGTCAAGGACTTCACAATACTCACTGACATCATTGTCATCGTTATAATTATGGTCAGAGTGGATTTGAGAAGACTGTCTTAACCACATACAGTAATTGCTGCCTGGATTGCGTTGATGGGTTTACAGAGCTAAAACACTTGGTAAAGGTAAGGTAAGGGAAAGATTGTGGTTTTGGTTGAAGTTGAACTGAGTTTGCAAACTGTGTTCATTTTTAGTTTCATGCTTATTTGGTCAAATGTGAAAATACCAAACAGTGACCCCTCCACTAGTGTTCTCTCCACTAGTGGAGGGGTCTGACAGTCCTGTAAGTTTGTTGGTGCAGAACAGCTTGTTCGCTTAGCTTGCTGGAGTGATAGATTTTGGAATTTAAGCAACTTGTTTTGATGTATTTATATATTTAATTTCTGCAAAAAAGCAGCTGTATATGTCACAGAGTTGATGGAAGGTAATTTATTGTTTAAAAAATGATGTCTACTTGCCATTGCTTTTTAAGTTTGTAAAAAGCCTTCTCATGCTGTTGTTTAGACAAAGGGTTGAGAACACTGGACCTGCCCTGAGTTAGCATAGCCTGAAACAATATGCACTGTGATAAGGTAAACGGACTAAAGCATCTGCAAGTCATCCATTGAATGCATGTGGTTTTAAATAATAATATTGCCTCTGTTCATATTGTAGGAATCTGCCCCTGCTGTTTTGCCTTCATTTTCCTGTGTCTTGAATGTATTTTTAGCTGCTGAGCAGTTTTAAGGGCGATCTCACAGAGTGTGTGCTGAATGAGTGTGGCCTTCCAAAACAGTTACAAACCACTGTGGAAAAATTAACACATGCTCTTTTTGTTAAGAGTAAGATACTTGCAACAACTCACCCTCTCACGAGATTTCAGAGCAAGACTTTTCCTTGAGCGAGAATTCTGTTTCTGGCTAAATAAAAAGGATCTTCCTCTTTAACAAAGGGTCTGTCTCTGCAGGGATCCTTTCCATAAAGTTGTCAGACACTTCAAATAACAGTCTGAGTCTGTCAGTGGCAAAAACAAGCACTTTTAGTGGACAGACTTTACAGTTGCCCCAAAGGATTACATTGCAGCCATTGCAGCCTGTTCGCAGATGCTGGCGGAGGTGATCTACTGGACCAATTCCAAAACTACTGGTATGTATTAGTCATTTAGACCCCAACATTTGTAAAAATAGGGCTCACTTTAAAATTACCGGAGTTTCCCTTTAAGTCCAATGTTTTTTTGACCCATCCATCCACCCCAACCTCCTTCCTACAGAAACTTTGTCACAACAATTGTGTCACTTGAACGTAATTTACGCATTTCAATGCATTTATTAGTCCTTAGCAGGTTTAGGAAGGTAGGGGAACAGGGAGGTTACCGGGCACGTAGACAGGCAGGGTATCATGCAAGTAATACATCCAAACAGGACACAGGAACACGCACACACAAGCACAATGAACCGACAAGGACCAACTGAAAAGGACAGGTATAAATAGAGAAGGGACTGACGAGGGGATCAGAGCCAGGTGTGTGATGAGGAGCGAGGGCAGGATCACAGGAAACAAGACAGGCAAGACTTCAAAATAAACAGAAAACAGACAAGATACAACAGAACCTAACAAATAGGTAGGTTTTGTCAATAAAAAAAGTAATTTTAGCAGCATAACATTTCATAAAAAATGTATCAGCTATTGCAAATTGTACATGAATATGAAGAGACTTTTTGCTCAAATTGTTACGCCCAGCTCTGGGCCTTGACCTCTGCTCCCTGGTTTTCCTGTTCTCTCAGCTCCTGCCTGTTTCCCGCCAGTTTGAATGAGCCACCTGCGGCTTATTAGTAATCAGTCCTTCAATCCCAGCAGGTGACATAAATACCTGTGGGTGCCGTAGCCTCAGCGCCAGTTTGTCTTTGTTCTCCTGAGTGAAACGTTCTAGCAGTATTCGTCATCCTTGTGACTTACCTGTGAATGACCTCGCTTGTTCCTAGGACTATCCACCTCCCTGCTCCTCCTCGGACCTGTTATCCGGTGACCTGTGTCCTGTGCTTGTGTTGTTTTTCTGAAAGTAAAGAACTATCTTCTCCACACCTTTTGTTTGCTGGTCGTGCTTTTGGGTCCACCAAGTTCTCTGTGTGCTGAGTGTGATACAAATGGCCATGGCTCATCTATCAAGTGTTTCTTTTCTCATTATTAAGATTTAAGTAGTTTTCCAATAGTTAAAGGACCATACCATTGTGTTTAGCTCCTTAACTACAAATCATGTATGGTTTTAGATTTTTTCTTTTTTAAATGTATTTTTCCAACCGTTCTAGGCTTTAGTTGGTTTCCATTATTTCCTTTTTGATGCAAGTTGATGCAGACTTGAGGTTTCCTATGACGGATAAGATACAGTAACTCAGGTGAGTTTCAAGAATCTGCTAATTGATTTTCATACTGTATGTAAATGAATGATAACCAGAAATGATTTTATTTTAGTTAATACATTCCCAATTCTACAAGACAGCAGCATACTCTGCAAATGGTTGGCTCGGATGTAAATTTTGTGGGTTAAAACATGGAAACAACTGGTATGGTATTTTTTAATAGAGTTAAATATTTCCTAATTACAAGATAATTGCACGTCCACATGCAAGATAAAAATCTCATCATAAAATGTCTTTCTCTTGGGGCCTGGGCCCTTTGCTGCATGTCATTCTCTCTCCCACCTTTCCTGTCTCTCTCTTCAGCTATCACTATCGAATAAAGACAAAATGCTTACGAGAAATATCTCCTAACTGTGACAATTTTTACAAACATAAATATGTGGATATTTGATGTGAAACTACATGATAACAAAACATCTCTCATTTTGTTTTATATATTGTTCCTGATTAATATGACCATGATTTGAAATAGTCGTCACTCATTAAAGTCAAAACCATAATGTACCACCTTAGGTTAAAGCTGAGGATGGCCCAGTCTTCATTGTGGTGAAGATGATAGAGAATATAAGAGATTGTCCATTACATAACCATTCATCCCAACACAATGTGACTAATGGTTTCATTTGGATGGTAAAACATGGTGAGCCTGTGGGACTGTAGAGTTACCCATGGATGCTGGCTGTAGCTAATTATTGTTTCACTTTTTAATGAGGCTCCCTTGAGGCCTTCTCATTAAAAGAGTTGTCAGTGGCGGTAATCTAAGCATGACCCATAGACCCATAGCTAACTGTTACGACCTAAACTGTTGTTGTTGGACTCCAGGCCAAGATAATATAATATGATGTAAATGATCATAGGGGATAATGTTGAGATTCTCAGAACAGGGCTATGCTTGTTTTTGTCTTCCCTGGTAATCGTATTCATCTTTTTTTTCATCTTGCATTTCCCTAAACCTCTATTACAAAACCATGAACACTGGATCAATATGATTGACTGCTTTTATTTTTTTTATTTTTTTGCTCCACTGGTTGTGGCAGCCAATTAAATTGAGTTACTACAACTGCAGAAGCCTGCCACTGATACAAAAGGAGGACAGTTTGCAGACAAGAGGCTCATTCTCCTCAGAAAAATAGAAGCAATGTTCCATTGACGCATCATTGCAAAGGTATATGTGTAGGTGTACTTCAAATACCTCATTCTGGACTGGAGGTCTTAAAGAGGTTTTTGCCACCGCCTGAGTAGTGAGGTTGGGGACACCACATTCATGTTCTAACAACAGTGTACTAATAACAGTGTACAGTGTACTGGCCTGTCCTACACGGTTGTGTCCCAGGTCCTTCAGGTTACTTTGTGCAGAATGGTACACACTGGAGTGCAGAAGATTGCAGCCCTTTGCCAAGAGATCTTCACATTGCCCACAGCTGGAGCACTGGGGGAGGTTGGTGAAGCCTTTGCAACACCCAAATGTTGTCCAAGTGTGTGGATGCCATAGACGGCTGCCATGTCTGCAGCAAGACCCGCTTGGACCAGGTTGCCAGGATTACCTCAACAGGAAGCTCTTCCCATCCATACAGCTGCACTCAGAATGTGATGGTAAGGGCCTCTTCATTAACACCTTTGTGGGGTATCCTGGCTCCATCCACCACATCAGAGTCTTGAAGAACAGTACCATCTACAAAGAGTATCCTCCTCCAGGGATGGCCAAAGAAACTGTTACCATGAAATAACTTATCAACATCCATATAATGCTGTGGTCACTACAATATCAACCTTTTCCAAATTTGTCCAATGTTACCAGCATTGTTGGTGATAAAGCTATCCCTGCACTGAACATCCTGTGGCCATCATCACTTATATACTGTATATTCAGAGCCACTACAAGGGAGGGTGCAGAGCAACTTCAACCACCATGCCAAGATCCGTGCCATAATCGAGCAGGCCTTTGGCATGTTGAAGACACATTGGAGGTGCCAGTTCTTTAAGGCTCTGGAGGTCCATCACATCTTTTCCCCCACCATCATCACTCCTCGTGCTCCACAACATCTTCCTCACAGTGGTGGACATTCTCCCACACACACACCTTGCTACAAGTAGCCAGTGCAGATGGAGAAGATGAGCCATCCGAGGCCACATCAGCCACAGGGTCCTGTAAGACGGGAGGCTCAATGGATGGCCTCCCGCAAATGGCCTCATGCATTGTGGTAAACCACGAACTGCTGTGGCCTCTCCTCTGTCTGTCCCTGTCCCTGTTGGGGGGTTTTGAGCTCCTACAGTAAACACAAAAATGCAAAGGTGACAGTGAGGCATGTGCCAACTGAAAGATTGTAACTGTGTTACATTATGACATTCTACACGTAGTGGCTTTAATTGTTTTAAACTAAGAAATTATAAATATAACATTGGAAAAGAGCAAAAGAAAATGAGTTTTCATTTTCATATCGAGAAAACTTTTGCCCCCTTGCTACACCATGATTGGTGTCCTGCTGTAGCCTCTGTGTACTGCCTCCTGTCCCTTCAGTGACTCTGTATCCATCTGATGTGTCTTTCTTTGTGAGCATCTATCAGAGGAGAAAAGACACATCCCTCCTTCCCTTCTTTTGCATGCAAGCATAACTAACTGCACAGAACTCAAGCACACAAAACACACTTTTAGGTCATACTGTACCGTAGTGTACTGCAAACTGATGTTCCCTTCTGCACCGTGGGCTGTTGCTGATGCCATTAGGCTTGGTTCAGGGGAAGGATGAGGACAGCAGACAGCGGCCCTCCCTCTTGTCTGATAAACAATCATTATAATTGGGTTTGGGTTTACAAGGAGTGACACTACAATTCAGATTGTTTCAATCGGGCAGGCACACTAGGGAATAGGCAATTCCACCCTCTTATGGAGCTTTAAGTTAAACTTATAGCTCCAGACTTTATATTCAAATTTTTTTAATTCAAAACCCTCCATGGTATGGTACCATCTTATATTTCTGAACTTATAACCCAATACTCTGCACCAAGATTACTCAGATCTGTGGACCAATTGCTCTTAAATGTCCCATGGTCCAGGCTCAAAACAAAGGGGGATCGTGCATTTACCGTTTCAGCTCCAATACTATGGAACTGCCTCTCTCTCACTGTCAGGTCAACTGAGTCTGTACCACATTTAAAAAAAACTTTAAAAAAACCACTTGTGTAGGCTGGCATTTGTATAAGTTTGCTGCCTGCAGTTCCTATTGGTTTTATTTGTCTTTTTTGTTATACTGCTTTTCTTGTTGAGTATCTGTTTCTGTTATACAAATTGTATTTGCTGTTTTCATGCTGTGTACTATTATGTACTGTGTACTATTTTTCCAAGCTATTAGCACTGCAAACAAAATTGCATTCATTCCATTGTATTGAGGAGGAGATCTGGCAGTATCACTGACTACATTTACATGCACAAAATATTCAGTTTTTTGCCCATGTTCCAAAAAAGACAATATTCCTACTAAGCTGTTTACATTGCTAAAGAAAAGAAAAAGTACAGGCGCTGGTATATATATTAACTGTACATATAATAAAGCCGTGGAGGGCGAGAGTGGATGAACCCGGTTAAAGAGTAACCGCCCGTACAGGATGCTGTAAGGAGGAAAGTGAACACACCCGCAACGAGGCAAAGATCATTTCATTGGTTTACCCTACAGCTGACATTCTATTGGTTTGGGAATTTTGACAGGGTTGTTGCACAAAAAATCCGAGAGCAGAGCAGAAATCTGTGAGTAGATGTTTCAGGAGCGCACAGAAGCAGCCTGAGTGCCAGGAGAAGGGTTGAAGCTGGAGCGCAGGAAATCTGCGCAAGCAACAATATCTGAGTGCAAGCATACAGTTTGAGCAGAAGCAGAGCAAATCCAAGCACATGCAGGGGCTGTTTGAGTGTGAGAGCAGGGTTTTGAAGGAGACTATTACAAAATCTGAACATGAAATCAATAAATCATGCTCTCAAAGTGAAAGACCACGCTCTTGAATAAAGATAGGAAAAAAAGCCCCATAGTTAATCACGTCAAAATGTGGAAAAGTGGAACAGCTGGAGCCTCTTGAGTCATTTTGCTTCTTTGCGTCAAAATAGGATTTTTTCAAAGTTTTCCACCAGTGGTGGACTTGTTCGACAGCCTCCCTGTTTCATTTGTTCAACCACCTTCTTGAAAAGGTCGGTGATATTGGCGCATATCCAAAAACCTGTTGATATCCAAGTCTTTCATAATGTTTAATGTGTGTGTGTGTTTCTCCTTCCGACCAGAAATGTGGGCTTTTCTTCTGTGCATGCATCTCTACCCCAGCCTTGCAAACTGTTGGCTAGCTGGTTTGTTTATAACGCACAGAGCTGAGCGTAAACAGGCAAGAAGCCGTGTGACGCAAACTGCGTTAAAAACCCCAGCTGAGACGCATTTTCCGAATGTGCTTCTACACATGTCCGAAGAATGCTGAATAATATCGGCATATCCCACTTGTCTTAATCGGAAAATGCTAAATTCGGAATAAAGATTAATTCAGAATATCCAAATGGAATATGCTGTTTACGTGACCCGTTTCAAATTCGGAATATTGTCATATTCGGAATAATTGTGTAAAATGAATGTGTACAATTGCGTTTGCCTTGTAGTTATTAGTATCCACTTTTATTAGTTTTTTGTCTAAATTGTTTTATTAATCGTTAGTATGTTGTTCCGTTTGCTGTACTAATACTTATTATAGATCTATTCCCATCATCATGGACTGTGACTGAAAGGGAATAACACCAATAGATGAATGAAATCTGTTTATTACTGCAAGAACACAACAGACAGGAGGCAGCAATAAAAACACCTATAAATGCTCTAAATACAACCTACTGTAAAGCTCTTCAGGCTGGATATTATATAGCCTACACATGTATAATATTAACTGACTCTGTGGCTGTGTAGGAAAAATAATGTGACTCTCATTTTCCCTAAATGAGCTAAGATGCACTTGGAAAGGAAAATAAAAGACAAAGAAGTGTTTGGACTAATAAAGAAACAGGAGACAAGAGTGTTTTCTATAATGATTCATCCTTTAGGTTATACATACATGAAAAAACAGGATTAATGTTACAGCTACAATTAATAGTGTTAATCCTGTCCCCACAGATAGTTGCCAACTGCATTACTGCAGTAATGTAATAATATTAATATTGCCGTAATGTTATTTCCACAGTGCCCTGCTCCTCTTACAGTTCCAACAGATCAGCTGCAGTGACCACTCATTGAACACATAACCACTGAAGGTTGCCTCTCCCCAAGCTCCTCTCGAAGTCTTGTTTCTCCTCACTCCTCATCTCCTCAGAGAGGCATTTAAGGGATTGGAACATCCTCGATGATGGCGAACCTGCGGCGACTTACAGGTCTCGGGCTGAGGGATGGAGGAGTGAAGATGCAGGGAAGTATAATTAACTAAAAGGAAAGCATGTATTGAATCTGAAAAGACTAAAAATAACAATGCGTTTGTCTGTTTCACAATACTCTCTGACTTACCTACCCCGACTGTGGCTCTCAGCCGCAAGCCCACTGGTTCATACAGAAGAAGTAATCTAATAAAAAATATCTCACAAATATATAGTTTCATTTGAAATGTATATGACCTGGGAACTGTAGTGTATAGTGCATTTGCTGGGGTATTTGCCTAGAGTATTTCAGGCAGCAGTATATCGGATTGAGATAAAATAAATACATACGTTTTCATTGTTGATTGAACACGTCACCCAGTGCAGCAGTGTGGCTCATTGATGTGTTTTTAACAACAACGGAGCTCTATGGCACAGAGGAATAAGATATATCAGGCTTTAGATACACACACACAATTAGCAGGATCAGCTCACTGTTGGGTTTGCTCTTTTGATAAGATTTGTTTGTATCAGACAGACTGAATCATTTCCATGTATATTCTGTCAACAAAAAATAATGAAACATTAGATAAAATGAATGAATAACGAAAAGTCACAATACAGAGCATGTTTTTAACCATATTTAACTTTTTTTTTTACCCTGAAACCTTGTGATTGTAGATGTCATACTTACTTGTTAAAAAAAACTGCCATGCTGAATGATTTATTTGTTCAGAGCATAATACTGTCATAGTCTGCCTCCCTGTAACTCCTCTCCTGCCAAATTTGTGTTTTCCCAGTGTTATGTTTCATTTGTCCACCAGATGCCCTCAGACTTTCCCCCTGCCACTCAAGGTCCTGTCACTCCCATCTGCCTTGCAATCACCACATTCCCCTCACCTGAGCTTCCCTGCCCATCCCCCCTCCTGCACCTCATTCCCTCATCAGTGTTTCCCTACATATACCGGTCCCCTTGCTTTCTTCTCTGTTGGTTCATACTGGTTGCCATGTGTCTAGTTTTCATGTTCTTGTTTTCGGATGTTTTCCTTGTGCTTCTGTCTCCCAAACCTGGACCTGGACCTGCCAGTTACCTGTTGCCTGTCTACCTGTACCTGCATGTAAGCTAAAATAACAAATAAATCATTGAACTGCTTGAGCCTCCCTGTTTGTCTGCATTTTGGTCCCTTCCCTGCTTTCTGAACTACTCACCGTGACAAATGCATAATCATTCCACTATACTATACAGTTCCCATTTACACTGTACAATCTGCCCCAGTGTATGTGACTGTATTTTCTTGTTCTGTACTGTGTGTGAATGCTGCTCTGGTATGTGTCTGTGTAATGTCCCATGGTCTCCATTAAGTGGTCTAATGAGGAGCTTTGTTAAACCACACTGGTGGTACACAACAAGACGCGTTTTTAAAGAGCTTCAGTGTGTTTGAATGTGTTGCAGAAAATGTTACAGTCACTTCCAATCCTGCGTTCTCCCATCCCACACTCCCACTGCACCTCGCAGACAACTGTGCCAACCAGACTCTTAAATTATGGATGCAGGTTAGTGTTTTAATGGAGAGTGCGTGCCTCTATACGTGTATGTGTCAGTGTGCCTATGTGATGTGCGTTCTCTTCAGCAACCTAGTGGTGATTTCAAAGTATGGGGAAACTATGACCTCCTGTCACTGGTCATGAAAAGGCCAACAGGCAAAACAAAACTGTTTTACTAGTTTTGTTTTTTATGCCTTGAATAACTCTGATGGGGTAAGTTGTCCTACTTGTGAACGTGTCCCAAGTAAGCATCACTATCAACGTATAAATCATAAAATTGTAGATAAAATTAGCAATTGCTCCTCCTAAAATGACAAAATAATTCCTAAAAATATACGGATCAATTAGTGTGCACACATTAACAGACACAATGTTAAGGGACGTCAAATGAAAAATAAAAAAGATTACAAAGTTGCAATAAACCAGAATTCTTCAATCCCATGTGACTCATTTAATTGTGAGGTTGTGATTCTCTGCATGAGATGCAGCTTCATTAAAATAAAAACTTGCTTCATAAATGTGTATGCTACTCCATACACCCAGTGGAAACAGGTTTATTAATATTACTATTTATTAGACTCTTTTTAGAGGCCATGTTACCTTCATGACTGGTGTCTGATGAACTTGCATTTGATGTGGAAGAAAAACTTGAGGCTTCAAATTGCTTTTCTTTCGTTAGGTCTGTATAGCTGGTACTAGTGTCACAGCCGATTAGCTCATTGAAAGCTGGAGAGTCATCTCCAAACACATCCATGATGATAGTGCTGTAAGGTTAGATTTTTGGCTGCCTGAAGAAGGATCCATTGTCACTTCCAAACTTTTCCATTTTTTCTTCACTTCGTCGACTGTCCGACTTCTTAATCCACCATCTGCTTCGTTTACTGCCGCTGTTATCATCTGCCAGATGTCTTGTTTTTTCTTAGAAGTTATGGCATTGTTTTGTTTGCATACTAAAATATGCATATACCGCAGAGTTCAGTCATTTATCTTGTTTCACAATCTAATTTAATTTTCGTTTCTTCGGCTCAGCAGTCAATTTAATTCTATTCGTTGGCACCTGTTAATGCAAGTGTAACCATAGCAACATGAATGCCGTGGCTGCTATCACTGCAGTAGAATGTGTCAGAGTGGACGCACATCGTCTGCTCTGGTTGTATCTGCGCCTAGTGGTAGTTTTAGATGGTGCAACAGGTGTAAATATTTATCACGGGCTGGACGTAGCTATGCCCGGCGTAGAGCTTACACCTAACTTTTTTACGTCCAGCTGTGTGTCAGTACACCAAGACATCACTAATGAGGGTGGTTACAGGTGCACAGAGTTCACTGTTTACTGAGACCAGGACATGTGGAATGAATGTAATAACATAATGCTGTTAATTTTAAGGGCTAGGTGCTGCTACTGTAACAAGTTATCACATAGAGCTTTAAAGTTGGACAGATTTATACTATATGTGCTAGGATAAATTAGCATTTCCATAATGCTAAGTGACTGTCCCCTCTGTAGATATGCATCAATGATTCTGACAGTCCATTTACCAAACAGTCTGTCTTCCCTGACAGAGAAACAGCTGGCGATAAGTTCAGCATCGAAAATAAAATATAGAAAGCAATAACCTGGAAATATGGAGTAAACAGAAGAGCTTTAGAGGTATGCTCATACTGTAATTATCACCATTGATCTCTGATTGCAAGATATCCTCTCTCTAGAATATTACTGCAGTATATTAAACCAGATCAGATTATTGATAAAGGGGTGAAAATTAATATCGAAGGTACTGAAATGAACACACACACTGAAATGGAAATGTACACTAAGCCTGTGTTGTGGACTTTCATCACACTGTAGAGCAGCTGGCTGGTTTTCATTTGAAGATCATGTTGACGAATGAAGCAGATAGTGTTGATTGAATCCGTTTACTGCATGTATGACTGAACTAGCAACTGATGGTGAAATGGATTCTTAAGTTCTGAATTACTTTCAAAAAAGCTACATATTTTTGGCAGGAAATTAGTCCAATATGTAGTTTATGAGTTTCTTTGCCCCATGAGCTGCTGTATCTAGGATTCTGTTTGACATGAATTTTGAAGGCAAATTAATGGTCAAATTCCAATTAAACTTTCTTTAAATTTCCATGATCACTAAAGGAGAAATTAGACCCAGGCCACAAGGAATATTCATCCATCCATCCATCCGTCCATTTTCTGCCCCTTGTCCGGGGTCAGGTTGCAGCGGCAGCAGGCTAAGCAAGGTAGTCCAGACGTCCCTCTTCCCAGCAACGCTTTCCAGCTCCTCCTGCATGATCCCTAGGTGTTCCCAAGCTAGATGAGATATATAATCCCTCCAGTGTATTCTGGGTCCACGCCGGGGTCTCCTACCAGTTGGATGTGCCCAGAAAACTTCCAAAGGAAGGTGCACAGGATGCATCCTGATCAGAAGCACAAACCACCTCAACTGGCACCTTCAGCGTGAAGGAGCAGTGACTCTACTCCGAGTTCCCTCCAGATGTTTGAGCTCTTCACCCTATCCCTAAGGTTAAGCCCCAGCCACCCTTCGGAGGAAAGTCTTCGGCCGCTTGTATCCGCGATCTCATTCTTTTGGTCACAACCCAAAGCGAACTAAAATGCATCACTACAAACCACGTGAGAACGTACTCCGCTTATTGCTCAGATGTGTCTGGGGTGGGAGCAAGAAAGTAAATATCGGAAAAAGGTCCTGTGTCCTGGACTAGTGCCTATTTCTGTGGGAGAAAAAAAGAAGACAAAAGTTCCATAGGTGAGGGTTAAAACTCACCACTGTACTCTTTATTCCTCAGTGAACTGGCCATCCTTACACACCCGTTGAATATTCATTGGTCTGCTGCAGCCAAGACTGGAGCAACCTGTCCAAGTCAGCTTTTAAGGACTCTATTAAGGACATTTTCACTGATACATGCAGCTGTTTCCAGACCCACTCATTATTCCCTAACTTTGCCTGTCTGCTGCTTACTGTTGTCCTATATATATTCTTGTGTTTTCTCAGGAGTTGGTGGAGACCAACCCAGAGCTAAGAGGACACATTTGTTGAGTGGCCAGAAACACAACTCCAAATTAATGCTAATGTTGCTCTGGGTCTGCCGGATGTGCAAATTGGCCAATTTGCCACAATGCATGCTATAACAACTTTATAGGGTGATAATATCTCAGATGTTGTGTTTTTAGTTTGTTCTGTGGCCCCCAAGTGGAAAGATGAATTAATGCAGCTTAAATTATTAGTAAAATGTTGTCAATGGGCAAATGCTACATATTAGACCTTTTACCAAAATGTGCAATTGGTATGATAAATCAGGACCTAGACATAAAAAACACCGGTGTTGTTGAATAGAAATCCAATCACATTTGAACATTATGTGTGTGATGAAACAATCCTGTGTCTCATTAGCACACGGCAGATAGGGCTCAGGCTCAGTAACTTTTGGCTTGATGCAGTCTGCACTAATGTTAGCCAACATTAAATCAATAAGCGATGGATTGTAATGGCTCGATTCTATTAGCCGTGGAAATCAAAAAACGTCCCCGGCTGGCTTCACGTACTCTCCTCTGCTCACTTTAGAAACACAGTATGCAACCCTCCCCCAAAACACAACACGGGATGCTCTGAGCTTGATTAATCAAGTATTAAATGGGAATTATTTAAGCTAATGGTCCATTAGAAGCAGCTTGACACGCTGCTTACTCTCTCCCTCTCTCTTTCTGTTCTTCTCTGTGATGGACAGGGGAGGAGGCAGCACAATCCAATTAAAACAGAGGGATAACAAGGGAACTCTGCCCAGGGAAGAGACAGAAAAGTTTACTATATATAAAAATATATTTTTTTTTTTTTCTCAAAACCATTTCTTAGAATGAACTCTTACAATGAGGATTCAAATCGATACCTCCCTAATTGTGTCCTGGGCATCACCTCCGTATATTGAAGTTTAGTGCTTCTATTTTATATTTATTTTTATGGAAAATTCATGATGTATTTCAATAGCTTCCATGTCATGTGACCCGGTGACTGCAAATCATTATCAAAATGTATCACTACACAGGCCAGATAGGCAAGCAGCAATACCGGCAGGAGCCAAGCAATCAGCCCGTTCTGAACGGGCACACGCTCCAAACGGCCACGCCCAGAACGGGAATTGCACTAGTAACATTAATTTGAACAACTACAACTATAATACTAACAACTAAAGCGATACATCTCCATCACGACAGTGGTGGGTCATATTAGATTGCATGTCAATTAGCAGTATCCATCAACCCCTCTGACTGAAATGTGAATGGGGTACGCTTCAAAAGCTCATACAAAATTATTTGTAAAAACACATTTTTTGACAAGAAAATTGTCAATTGATTTCCCCTCTAATGTGTAAGATGATGGCATTTTTGTAATCACTGTTAAATTAAAGAGTGACTTAAACGGGCACCAGTGATTTTACATGCCAAAGTCAGTTTACTAATAGTATTACTCAGCCTTTGAAAACAGTCGAATAATGTCTTCTTCTTTGTCTGAACATTCTTTTTATTGTTTTTGATTTTCAAAAAGAAAATTAAACTACTCAGTACCATATACAGAGTATTTGCACAATGGGCCCAGGAAACCACACACAGCATTCAGCTAGTCACAGAACACAGAAGTATTAAACAATGGTGTTGTACATGCACAAAACAATCCCCCAGCTCAGTCACTTATCTTCTTGCCAAACTGCACTTAATTCCTAGAAGATTCAGTGGTTTCTCCCATGTTCTTACAAAAAGATGAATTTGCCCACCAATAAGGTATCTCATCTTCTCTAAACTGACAAGAACTGTTTCTTTGTGTACCATCTAAGAATCTGGTATAGTTCCTAGTAAAAGTGGCATAAAAGTGGTCTGGGGAGCTGTTATTGCTCTATCGCCATACTTATTTCTTTACATATTGCCCTTCAGAATAATAGATTTTTTTTTTTTGCACTTCCAAAGACAATGTAGTCTGGTTCCAGTAATTATTTTGCATTTGGGACAATTTGGAGAAGCTCCTGTTGTATACTTCATATAAATAAATGGAGATATGTAGATATTTTGTAAAATATTCTATCTATTTATCTATTGTATATTGATAATCTGGAAGGTAATAGCAGAATTTCTTCCAATGTTTCTTTATTCATTGCCACCTTAAGCAGGGTATGGCAAGATGCTCTTAATGGTGCGAGTCTATCCAAATTCAATTTTTGTAACTCAGAATAAAGTTTTGATACAAAACCTTCATGCTTTTGATGGTCCAGAAAAATTCTTTCTAACAAGTGAGAAGCATCAGAGAACCTGAGAGCATTCACTTTCTCGTACACATAGTGCCTGACTTATTATGGTGAATATTTGTACAAATCCTTGGTAGTATATTGTACTGAGATCTTAAAGATCCAAACATTTTAAAGCTCCCATTACCACAGAGATCGTACACCCTTTTTATACCTGCTTCTTGCCATTCCCTGAAATTCGGTCCTGCACCCATTACTGATAAATCTGCTTTATCCACCAATGTTGTAAGGACATTTAACAGATGAGTTTCCTTAAATATTTTCCTTAAGCTACTCCATGTTTTTATTATGTTATTAATAGATTATCCTTAGCTATAGTTGACAATTTGCTCACTTGCTTGTCTAATCAATTTACAGGGGGATTGGGCTTACAAATCATTGCCTCTATTTCAAGCCACCCATAAAGAAATTACTCTGGCTAGTATTGACAATACATAATTTACATCTTGGGTAAACCCCACCCACCTTTGTCACGGTTCGCCGTGCCCTGGGCCCCCCCCCCCCCGCCTGTGTGTCTTGTCTTGCCTATCTGTGTTTGTGCGTCCATCGAAAGGCATGGCCTCATTACCCACCACCTGCCCATGAGCTCCAGTCTCCTCACCTGAGATCAATCTACTTATCACCTGGCTGTATTTCAACCCCAGCGCTTCAACCACTCGCCGCCAGATCATTGCTTCTCACTTATGGGTAGAAAGCACCAGGGCCACAGCGTTAAGTTGCTTGAGTTGGATTCAGTCTTTTGTTTGCTCATACCTGAACTTGTGTCTCTTCGCCTTACAGATCCATATCCACCACCAAGCCCGTTTGACTCCTGCCTCCTGGGATCTCGGGTCTGTCCGCGCCGTCCTCCCCCCTCCCGGGAACTCCTTCACCACCTCCCCTCCATCTTCTCCTCAATAAACCATTAATCTCCTGCATCGTGTGTGTATCGTATATTGGATCTTAGTGTCAATTATGCAACAACCTTGTTCTTTTGAGAGTTGTAAAATCTCTAATTTAATTTTGGGTTTCCTGCCTGCCAAAATAAAGTATTGCATCATTAATGTCTCTAATATCACTTGGTTTTAAAATCACAAAAGCATACACACAGGATAAATTATTTTGTCATTTTAAGATTAATTCTACCAAGAAAGGATATAGGAAGAGTCCTCCATCTTAGTGCTTTCTTTAAGATGTTTTATCAGAGGGTTAATATTTTCAGTGTACAGCTGATTAACTTTTGGTGTGACTTTTACTTCCAGATAATTGAACCCTGACTTAACAAAATCAGGTTCAGCATTTCACCAAGGGCATTATTTCTGATATTTTGAAATCCACTTACCCAGATATCAGTCCAAATTCTTTAACACATTCTATCAGAGCTGGTACTAAATTAATCGGGTCTGTTAAAGACTTTTAATTTGATAAGTGTTTGTCTTGCTCAAGGAGTTCAGAGTTAGTAAAGGTCTCTGGATTAACGGGCCAGTGGCCTGCTTGCCCGGGACAAGGCAGATAAGAGTCAGAGTTAAAGAAGAGAAGAGGCATGAGAGAGAGAGATCTTAGGCTGTCTTCTAGTTTTGTGGTCTTCTGTAAAAGGGGCGGCGATGTCTGATGTCAACAGCGCAAAACTTTACTCCACCCACCCTAGATCTATTATATAGATATTTTCTTTGTTCCAATTTCTTTTCTAAAGAATTAATTTGGGTAACAAAGTTGATCACATGTCTAATACTTCCATATTTAATAGTGGCATTCCCTGCTGCAGAACGATACCAAACACCTTATGAAGACAGTCAGAGACAGTGTTAAACCAGGTTTAAACGACAATTCTATACAGCATGTTATTATAACGACACACATACATATTTACCATATATGTCTGTAAAATCCCATCACATAGTATTGTAAACTGTGCAGTGTTTTGTCGCCTTCAACCTCAATGTGATTTTCAAAATAAATTCACTGGATTCCATTTACCTTTTTATAGTGCATTGCCATTTTCAGACTGATTCGACGATACAATAGACACTGCTCCTGTCGAAACATATGGATGCGAGTTGCATTTCAATGTCAGTTATAAAACCAATCAAACGGTTTCATTACTATCAGTCCAGGCTGAAGGCATAGTGTGCATACATACCAGTATACAAGGCCATTAAACAATTCTGCAGTAAATAAAAGTAATTAAAGCAAACATGACAGAGTGTTGCAACAGAAACAGATTATGGCAAATGTGCAGTTCTTTGTCAAATTCACTAATAATGTGACATCTACCTTTAATGTTCCTTGTAATGTGATGGGCCTAGACATCAATCATTTTATACCACCCTCCAACATTACCTCACACATGCACACACACACACACACACACACACACACAACTCAGATTCAACAGATTAATTTATAGAGTGAAAACTGAATGACAGTAATTATATAAAAATAATATTATTGTACAGTGTTTATTTCATGTTTCCTGGCGATTCATTTTTCTGTGTAGTAATCTCTCTCTCTCTCTCTCTCTCTCTCTCTCCATATATATATGGTTAGATATATGGAGCGCCATAACCAACTGGCTGGCATAGTGTATAGGAACATCTGTGCCAAGTACGAGCTGGAAGTCCCAAGGTCAAAATGGGACACACCTCCGAAGGTGGTTGAGAATGACCAAGCTAAGATCCTGTGGGACTTCCAGACACAGACTGACAAACTGGTGATGG
>LKNJ01005326.1:20669-54114 GCA_002120245.1 Maccullochella peelii
GCGACTGCAACATCAGGAAGAAGGAACACGAGAAGCTCGAGAAATACCAAGGGCTGAGAGAAGAGCTAGAGAAGATGTGGAAAGTGAAGGCAACAGTGGTCCCGTGGTAATCGGAACACTCGGGGCTTTATTTTTTCTGTGTATACATATCTATAGTACAAAAAAATGACTTGGTACCATTTTACTGAAACAAATGGTTTCCTTGAGGGTGGAGAAACATGAGCAAATGTATATGTGGGTTGTTACCAAAATATGAAATAACACTGCTTTGGTCCCTTAATATCTTGTACTTGGTTATGTAATGTGAAGCATGTTGTATCTCTTTCTACTACTCTGTCTCTTCTTTGTGTTTGTCAACCTGTTAACCGTACACTTGTCCCTCCAGGTTCATTGTGGCGGTACATCCGGGCCAGTATGTCACTGTCTGGTTACCTGCCACCTCTCTGTGATCCCAAAGACGGACACTTACTCATGGACGGAGGGTACATCAACAACCTGCCTGGTGAGAAACTCTGAGGGTGTTAGTGGGCTTCATATGAGTGGGAATTGTATATTCCATAACAAGATAGAGGAACACCTGCTTATTAAGTAATTACTTACACCCTTATAGACTGGATCATCCAGGTCTGTTCTAGAGACATAAATATATAATACAGTTAAAAGTGATAGCTGGTGCATTTACATAAGTCTTTACCACTTACTTATTTACTAAGGATTACAGTGAACAAACAACACCACCATGAGATGAATGACACTCTGTCCCAGCCTCTTTCTGCCTTGTTCTGTCTGTACACTGATACCCCTTTTCCACCAACATGGAAGGGGTTCCGTTCCGGTACACACACCTAATTTTGAACCATTCGGAGCATTTTGACCAAAAATAAATTGGTTCAGAACCCTAAAAGTTGGTTCCCAGGTGGAACCAAAAAATAATAATAATATAGCAGATTTTCCTTGACCTAAAGTGCGAAGTGTGACGTCATCAGTGGGCGTGTCATATTCTACAGGTTGGAAAGATGGTCTGTGGTCTACTATGGTAATAGTCTTCTACGTCTTGTCATTAATAGTTGGTCCATGCTTGTTTTATGGATAAAAACAAATATCTGTAATAACAGAACAAAAGCTTGCAGCTACTGTTTACTTCTGTTGTGCATTGTGCAACGCCCTCCCTTGATGACGCATCCTTGATTACAATGGTTCCACTCAAAACTGGTGGAAACGCGAGCTGGTTCTCTAGATAGCACCAAGGTTCCAAGAATCCTGAATGGAACCGGTTCAAGAACCAGAGGTCATTTGGTGGAAAGAGGGCATGCATGACGCCAAGTTGGACTTTGCAGGCTTCAGCTGAAACGTGTTGCAGCAGTTAACCAGAAGAGGGTGCTGTTCTTCCAGCACAATCTGTGCTGAAGTTCAGTTACCTCAGATTACACCATACAAAGACAACAACAATGTTATACATTATTTCAAACATGCACATGGAGGTACAGACACTGAAAAGCCTCAAATGAGCCATTAATTCAAATGTTAATAATATTGTGGAAAGAACCCACCTTTAACATGTTTATTCTCTTAGTAAACAGGAAGCTGAAGAGTTTAAATAGAAAGGGAAACTTGGTGATAAGACTCAACGATACCAGTGACGTAAGACAGATGCTGCCATTTGTGTCCAACATGATCACACAAGAAATAATTCATTTTGTAATAAAGAGTCTTCTTAAGTCCTACATATATAGAACTTTAAAAACATTTTGAGAGTAATTCTTGAATGAATGAAATAACTTCATGTCTCAGTATTTTTGTCACATACAATTGTGTGGCTCCGTATTCATGATTTGAAATAGTGCCATCTCTCAAATGATGGCATCAATCCAGAAAATGAGCCAACAGTAAGTGCAACAGGTTTTTCACCAAAAACCTTTGACTCAAATTTGACTACACAAGAGCCAGTCATACTTTCCATACAATACAAAACACTACTTTAGGATAGAACAGATAGATAGGAAATCCTATCAGAACATCTCATTTAACAACGCTCAGTTCAGCCTTTGCGGTCTATGAATTGAGACACAGCTATAGAGTACTCCACCGAGTAGTAGTAGTTAGCATCGCAGTTCTATAACATTGTCAGATTCACAATGGAACAGCTAAAACAAAAGGATCAACATCGATGCAGCAGAACCAGAGATATCGTCTTTTTTTTATTGCAAGCATTTGTCTTCCTTTTCAAAACCTGACACCTACATTACCCACAATGCAACGCCACCACCGACGTGGTGAAATCAGAGTTCCACCTCTAAAGACCCCTGAAAACTTGGTTTCAAATCTTAAGTATTCCTCTTGAAATATTCATGACAAATAAGCAACAATTAAAGTGAAAGTTTGGAACAATAACACCTTTAGTTAACATTTATCAAGACCTTAACTGGGTGTTGGGTGCGATCGATTTGATTGACAGGCATAAGCAAACAAAAGCCCACATAGTGAAATTACCAAAGCTGTTCTAACTTCGGTGGAACATTATGTGGTCATGTCAGACCTAATCTCTCATAATAAGAAGCAGATTGAGAAAACAGGTTATCAGGGACTTTAAGACCTAGAATAAATGCGTTTCTCTCATTTTGGTATCCAGCCGATGTGGCTCGCTCCATGGGGGCCAAGGTTGTGATTGCTATCGATGTTGGGAGTCGGGATGAAACCAACCTGACCAACTATGGCGACTCCCTGAACGGCTGGTGGCTGCTGTGGAAACGCTTCAACCCTCTGGCTGAGAAAGTCAAGGTACGCCTTTATGTCCTCAGTAGTTATTCTTGTGGCCATTTACCAAAAATAATGCTTATTTTAGAGAGACGGTGGAGAGGGTCTACATGAGAATCGTAAAATCTCGGGATACTTCACAGCCCTGTTTAACTCAACAAATTTGACCTTCCAGGTCCTGAACATGGCAGAGATCCAAACCCGGCTTGCTTACGTCTGCTGTGTGCAGCAGCTGGAACTGGTCAAAGACAGTGAATACTGCGAGTACATTCGGCCGCCCATCGACCACTATGGCACGCTGGACTTCGGCAAGTTTGACGAGATCGCTGTGAGTTTCCCCTCTGTTCCTCAGTGCTGTTCTCTTCCATCTGCTGGCTTAGAATGTCACTCTAACCCTCCTCCACTGTGGCTGCAGGAGGTGGGATACCAGCACGGGAAGACATTGTTCGATGTGTGGCAGCGCAGTGGCGTGGTGGACAGCATGCTTAAGGACAGACACCAGGAGGAGTTCCACAAGACCAAAACTGGCCATGTGAGTGCAAACTACAGACACTACTGACCTGGGGGTAGACTTTTAAGCTGTGATCATGTTGTTTGGTTTTATTTGACTTCAATTCAATTCAGTTTTATTTATATAGCGCCATATCATAACAACGTTATCTCGCTATCTTATAATCTTTGAAAAATGCTTGATATTCAACATAATCTGGTGTTTCATCATCGACACAGTCACTCATGGAAACCAAAAATCTTTTAATATTTGAAATGACGCGATCCTGTCGTCATATTTGTTTGTTGTCTCCTGGCTTTTATAGGAACAATTAAAGGCTTTGAGAGTCTGGACATTTTTGGTTTGGGTACCTTGAAAGTGCTTGGAAAGTGCTTGAATCTTACTCTTAAAAACCTGTACGAACCCTGACAATGTTGGGATTTACTCTCAAACATTACTCTACTAAGGAGCCTCCCTGGGGTCAGCTGAGGAAAAAAAGAGCCTTGTGTAAATCTGCACATTCGGTTTACAGATCTGTGCGCACTGCTTGCCAATCTGTGGGCATATTGTATTTATTGCTATGTTGTGTTTTGCTTTCGACGTTTCACAGCTATCATTGTGTAACATATTTGTTACACTTTTCACTCCAGATTTACACATTTCTCTTTTTTTATTTTGACCGCGGGGAGGGTTTCATATCCTACAGTGCACGAAGTCACTGCAGTTGATGCACACAGGGCTCTTATTAGTTCATTTATAGGTGCTGTTTTATTGATGGCAATTGATGTCTGTTCTAAATGTATAATTAAAAAGAGTCAGAACGTAAGTCCGGGTTCGTTTCCAGCCCGGGCCCTTTGCCTCCACCCCACAATCTCCAGCCTGTCCTGTCTCTCTTCAGCTGTCACTAATAATAAAGGCAAAAATGCCCCCAAAAAAGAGTGAGAGTGAACTGCAATTGAAGCTGATTTAAAGTCTTCATCGGAATGATGCAGTTTGTGTCTTTCAGGTGGTCACCTGTCCGAATGCCTCCTTCACTGACCTGGCAGAGATCGTATCGAGAATCGAACCCGTCAAGAACGCCGTAATCGATGGTTAGTTATCAGTAAAATATTGAAATCACAAACCAATGCATTAAAAAAAAAAATATATATATATATATATACATTAAAGCCTGCTTTTGATTTGCAGTACGCAGGTGTAGGCGTAGCTCTGAGTAGTACCGATCTTTGGAACTTTTTGAAATTCTGGTGTTTTGATCTGTAGGTTACTATATCCACTTCTTTCAGGACATAAGGTCATTTGTTTTAAGGATAAAGTTGGGTGTTTTTTGTCAGAAAAGGGATTGCATGGAAAACTTGTGAAAAGCTACATCATTAATACAGTTTTATAAATTCCCTCAGAGGAACTGTCTGATGAGTACCAGACAGACTACGACGAGGAGGCGGTGGAAAGCGCTCTGTCTGACTTCGAGGCGTTCCCCCCCGGCAGTGAAAACACTGAGGGAGAGGAGACGGCAGACACCGCTGAAACAGTATGGATAAAACCAACGTCATTTACTCATTTTCAATCAGTGCAATCAGTCATCCCAAATGGTGTGGGAGACAGTGAGGACTTTTCACTTTTTTTGTCTTTTTCACAGGATGAGGAAATTCATATCCGAGTTCGATGCCAGCCGAAGAACGCCCCACAAAGTCCCAGGCCATGACGTCAGTCAGACCCACGTGGTCCACAACACACACATTTCAATGCAGTATTTCTGGTAACCTTTGAGACTTTGCATTACAAACACAGAGCCGCTTCTCTTATCCAATGAGCATGCTCAGTGTCTTGCTCAAAGACATTTCAGCAGGACACAAAACTGTTGATGAATACAGTGACTTCTTATTAGACTCAAACCTTCCAGTAAAGGGAGGGAGGTTTTTGGGGTTTTTTTGGAATGAAGAGCCTCATTGTGTCTCGCACTTTGTGAATTTCAATGGTTTAAACAGTTCAGTAACAACCAGGGTTCCCACTTGTCCTGGAATTCCTAAATGCATCTGGGACACATGTATTCCAAACAGGCAAAATCTTTGAATTCTGTCCATTCTCTTGGGGAAGTCAGCAGATGTTGTTTGACACATTCATTGAATTGTACGGCAGTCTGTCGCTTTGTCATAGTTATGGAAAAACAGGGAACATTTATGGAATTGAGAGCCTTGAAAATCTTAAAAAGATTCATACAAAGCGCATCACGCACAACTAAGAATGCACTTCAGTCTGTCAACGGAATATTTCATAATATGCAGTGCCATATTTGGGACAGTTCCATGTGTAGCTGCTTCCTACCATAATAAGCTCAGATCCATTTCATACAGTAAATAGGCTTTATGAGCCTATAGTGCACTTCGAGAACAGTGTTACCCTCATCTCTGTCCAATGAGGAAGGGATTTCTCCTCTTTCAGAGTGTGACAAGTGTAATGTGAACAGTGACTATAATAAGCTTTTCATCAGATGTATGTCAGGAATGTATTTCTTACATGGAGCCTGACTATTTACAAAACATTATGAGAGTCTCTATTTTCATGGCAGTATGCAGCAGTACAATATTTTGGTATTTTCCTGACAACTTAACCTGTGCCTGTTCACACCACGCACAGCGCTGCAGGAGCATCTATTTTCAGCACAGTAACACTTAATTCTTCTTTTCTTTATGGTTTTAGCTGTGTCCCAATGTATACTATATCTCATACTACATATTAACCAGGTTTTGAGTCTGTATACTCAAAAAAATTGGTATGCATAATAAACACTGCTTGATTTTTGAGTGTACACTATAATGCAATGCACAAAGTTGCCGCTCACAGCCAGAAGAAATGAAAATAATTTTGGATGGTGGTGAATCAGCTCCTGAAACACCTCAGAAAACAAAAAAAAATGTATTAACTCTTTGGAAAAACAGTTGCTGTCAGCCAAAACTTATGTCATTTCCTCACCAGTTCAACTCCGTGAAGCATGTTGATGTTGTATGCGAACTGCAAAGAGTTTACAATGACAGTTAGTATGGTGCATACTGTATGCATTTATAATATGTAGTATGGAATTGGGACACAGTATTTAGCACAGGTGTAATCAAACACATTAACGGTGGGGCTAGCAGAGCCCTGGAGCTAGCATAACTAATTGGGAAGTCAGAATGTCTGCTGTGAAAGAGGTCTATTTTAAACATGTTACAAGTTTCCGTTTTGTGAGTCCTTTGTGTCTTTGTTCTGAGTAATAGTCACTGGCTGAGAGCACGATTATCACCACACATTTCAGCTTCGTATTCCACTTCACCCAGCATGTCTGCGCATCGGACTCAGACATGCGCCTGGGATGCACCCCCGCTGACCCTGCACACATGGCCGACCGCTTTGCACTGGTCTTTGCAACTGCGCCATGAAAATAGAGTATAATAAAAGTGAGTTAATTAGTTGACACCTTTCTAGTTGTTATTACCTGAGGACATAGTACTGATATTGCTGAACCTGCCACTCAGTTCTTTATATGAACAGTAGCGGACAAAGTTATGACTTGCTGTGGGTGGTTAGTAACACATGTACACCTTGTGCCTTGACTTTATATGTTCAGACTGTATGATAGAATGAGAGTCATAGAACGTGATCACTATTATAAGTGCGATCATGATTTAGATCCAGAACTAGCTAACATTGGTACTATACTAAAACTGGTACCTGCTAGTCAATGCATCATTATTCTTTTTCTAGCTGCCATTTGTCCTTGGTTACAGAGCTCCTGTGGCATTGACTCATAGTGATTCATTGTTTTAAGTTTTTATGACTGAAAGGCTAAAAATGTAAAGTGTTATGAGTATAATTCTCTAATACCATGTTTATAGTATTGGATGATGCTGTTAATGATTTTGTGTTAACAGGGAGTAGTTACCACTACGTTGAAAAACTGAAATCCTTGTTTTCAGTTTGTTGTGACTTGTTACCTGTTAAATAGTTAAACAGAATAATGTAGAATGATGTAGAATATTTAATTCTGAATATTTAGTTGACAAACTGGTGGGTAACAGTAACATATGCACTATTTGATAGAACAGTTTTTCTTTAAGCTGTGCTGCTGTGAAAGCCAAAAGTATGGGAAAACTGAAAAGTCCAGAAGATTCCGTGGAATTTAAAACTGAGATGAAACTGTTTGTTGCCATGTTAAAATAAAATAGTTTCTGACTGTCGGTGAAAGTGTCCAAGGTTGAACTTCTATACATCTTTTGCAACTTTTACAGATGCATATTTATCATGCCAATTATACACTATATACATAGTGTTATATAGTATATTGCACAGTACAATACCATTTCTTCCATTTCCCAGATCCTGAAAGTGTCTATTGGGTTATAAATCCAAAAAGTGCCATGGAAGAGAAACAGCCGAGATAAAGTTTCTGTACATCTCTTTGGCTGTTTTAGCCATGCTAGCAGTGTAGCAGTGTCGGTCGGTCCACCACTTTCCACACTGAAATTTCCCAACAACTTTTAGATGAATTGCCGTGAAATTGTGTACAGACACTCTTGCTTTCCAGAGGATTAATCCTACCGACTTTGGGAATCCCCTGATGTTCCATCTAGCGCCACCATGAGGTTGATGTTTTTGCTTTTTACTGGAATGTAATTTCCATGAAATGTGGTACAGACATCTCATTGCACCTAGAGGATGAATCATAATGACCTCGGTGAGCCCGTGACTTTTCATCTTGTAGATAAAGTTACAACTGAAACATTAGAAATCAAGTGTATTTACTAAAGATGAAAAACAAATATTCTAAACCTGAAATGTCTGGGCCCACTCAAAACTAACTTTCACATTCCCCTGCCCCACTGTGGGTGTGTATTACTGAATATTGTTAGTTCCCTTTTTGTTCTAAACTGGGCTCATATGAGGAAAACCCCAAAACGCTTTGTAGGCAGTATGTTTATTGGTTTTTGGCACTGAAAGAACATACAGTCATACATACACTGACATTTATACACCCTCAACATCAAATATTCCGGGAAAAAGAGAAATAAAAAGAGAGGGGAAAAAAATAAAAATAAAACACTTAAAATATTGAAAATAATTATATATAAAAGAAATATATACTTGTATTTTAGCGTAGGTTTTCACAGGCACCTCTGACTTGTGTTTCACCAGCAGGGTGGGGTTCACATTTCAAACCGAAACAGTCAACCGGGGGTGGGGGGGGGCTGATGCTTGCTTATCTGTGACAGTGTTCCCTCTTTGACCTCTAAAGAAGAAGATGGAACCACAGCTTTTCTTTTTGTATTTTCTTAAATGCACTTTATTTTGCAGTTAGCAGCACTCCTTTATTACTTTTCCTTTATTAAAGCCCACATTTTGGTAAGAAAGGAAAACACACAAACTTAAAACATGAAGAAAGAAATGGTCACATAAGAGTTAATAATAATAATTTTTAAAAAACAAGTCAGGAATAAAGTTTATGCAAAACAGAGATACACCTACTGTATGTGTATTAAAACGCATACCTTTGCAGTTAATTTACACATTATCCTTCAATTTTCACTGTATTTTGGTCTGACATCACAGGTAACATGCAGTGTTAAAGCAGCACTGACAGAAAAGGAAGACAACTGTTGGCTTCAGTCAGAAAAGAGAAAAAATAAAATTAAAATGGTGGTCTTTAGATTTTTTATTTTATTTTTTATAGTGACATTAAGTACTTTTCCACTGGTGCCCATGTTTCAATGTATTCTGTCATTAGTTTGCAGTCTAAAAGCTACATTTTCCAACCTAATCATTTCTATTGCTTGCACATCTGTAAAGGCATACCTGCATCCGCTCACATGCTGTAGATCTATTCAGCATGCTTCAGTGTTGCAGCTGTTGGCCGCAGAGAGACTGTTTTTAGAGCGGGTTCTGTCTCTGAAGGGACGTCTTGTCTAAATAGAAGCGTCACACAGACATGCATCTTCTGTCTGTGCTGCTGTTATTTTGTGTTGTATGTATACTAATGTTAACAAAGAGGAAGTAAGAAGGAGGTGCTGAAAGCCCCCACCAAGAGCTGCACGGTCCACAGCGCTACGAGAAGGGGAAGTGTGAGCAGCAGAAAAGTTCACTGAACACAAATCTGAAAACAGAGACGAGCACATTATTCTCCCGAACAGGTAAGACTAAACTTTATTTCTACTGTTATTATTATTTTCTCTTCACTTGTCTGACAACGTTGTTATGAGACGGCGCTATATAAATAAAACTGAATTGAATTGTCTCGAGTAAGATCTTCAAACTTGTAGTGTTGTAAAGATCATGTTTCACTTTCTCTGTCGCTTTCCTCTTTATCGTATAGAAATGTGTTGACGTTTTATATAAAACAAAACCCAATAAAGAAAAACTAAAAAATTACTTTAAAATTAATCCAACATGGCCAGTCATCTAAGTCGAAGTATTAACTTTATAAAAACAAACTGTGGCAGCTTTAGTTTAGTAGCCTAATGCGCCCCTAAAACTAGATCAGATATTAGCAGAATTATATATAGAGTTCTGACGTCCGTCTAGATTAATCATCCTTACTCAAAGATCAGCCATAAATCGATCAACATTGCCGCTTTTGATTAAATTAACATCTTAAACATATATACTTTGGTGATAGTTACGAGACAATTCATTTTATATTTTGGGGAACTTGTGGTATTTCCACAGTAGACCCAGAACCCCAGTGATGTCATCAGCAACACCTGCCGTAATGTATTGATGTCACGTTTTAATAAACATAAAATGCATTTGAAACACACTTTCTGCTAGTAAACTGAGGAAACGGGAAGTGAGATGTGTCAGCGTCTACTCCCCGCAGTGTGACTATGACGTTTTGCCAGCGTTAAGACACACACACACACACACACACACACACAAAGAAACGAAAAGCCTAAATAATATTCTGCTTTTGAGTGCAGATCAGGTTTACTTTGGCTTCCTCTGTTCATATTAGATGAAATCTGATGTTTTGTTTGTTTGTTTCTTGTTGCAGGTCTGATCACAGGGGTTACAGAATGGCTCAAGGCTGCCTCAAGTGTTTAAAGTACACCATGTGTGCTGCCAACTTCCTTTGTTTTGTACGTATGTCTCAATCATCCAGCATCACATTCAGAGGTCATCATCGTACGTGTTGTTAGTATCTGTTTTTATGAACGGTCACTCAACAGTTGTGGTGCAGCTCAGCTAATCACATAGAAACTAGGATTTGATGAATATCCATGCTGTTACAGCCCATTTTGACATGTGCTATATGTCGTGTATGTGTGGTAAGCTGGGTAAATATTACTGTTGCTACTTGCTACCTGCATGCGCACCTGAGGGCATGAACAGGCGATCACATAGTCTACATAGGGGAGTCACAGGTGTATTGTTAGTATTTGTTTTGTTTGGTTTCTGTTTACGAGCTTGTTTTTTACAGTGCACCCGGCTTTTTGTAGGTGTTTTTTTCAAGGCATGTAAATAAAGGGTCAAGAACGTATTAGACGCAGACATAATTTTCCGCACCATCACGCGTTGGAAATGCCTACAAATTCCCTCAAGTGGCCTTTTTTTTGTTGTTCGATTGCCAAAAACACATACATTTGTAACACCTGAACACCACCTGCTTTTGTTGAGTGTAAAAAGTAATTAGCAAGCTGTCAAAACAAAGCTTGAAAATAGCTAAAAGTGCTGGATAAATGGTTCAAATGTCAAGATTCTTCCAGCTAAAGTGGGGGGTGGTACATGACTCAACCTACTGAAAAAAGGAAAACGTCAGTGGTGGAGTATTCAGATGCTTTACTTAACTAAAAGTAAAATCAGTAAAATGTACCAAAATATCAAAAGTACTCATCATGAAGAGAAAATGGTCCTATTACCTACATATGATATAACTGGATTATTATTATTATGATGCTTTCATGTGTAAGAAGCCTTGTGAGTTCATTTTAATATATATACTGTACTGTCAGGTACATTAACCTCCAGCAATGCATTCTATTATAAGTCAGTATCGGTTTTGTATATAATAACTTCATCTGTAAAGTAACTAGTAACTACAGCTATTAATAAATACGTGTAATGGAGTAAAAAGTACAATATTTTCCTCTGAAATGTACTGAAGTAAAAGTATTTGAGCAAATGTAGCCCTTGATCAAGAAACAGTCAAATGAATGTTTCTGTGGCGATGTAATCAGGTAACTAAGGAGTGTGTAGGAGTGTGTAGCATGTACCTGAGTGCTGCAGTGTGTGTGTGTTGTCAGATGTGCGGTGTGGCGGTGCTGGGCTTCGGCGTGTACATGATGGTGAACTTCAGGATGGCCGCACTCACCCCTAAATTGGTCTCCTTCAACTTGGCCAACATGCTCCTGATCAGCGGCATCGTCATCACCTGCGTGTCCTTCCTGGGCTTCCTGGGCGCTCTGAAGGAGAACCGCTGTCTCCTCCTGACGGTACGACACACACACACAGCACCCCAGGGTGCTCCAACCGCTAACTTTTCATGTTCAGCTGTTCAAGACTCTCTCTGTTTTACTCGCCTTATCACAAACTGGGGTTTGGGCCCCCCCACGGTATCACAAGATAAAGTTTACATTTTAAATTCACCTCTTCACGTCTCACATAAGTCAGTTATTCACACTGATTCTCATTATTTATCTATTCTTGATCACTTTACAAGCATTCTTTCCCACACCATGGTAAGTATGTAGGTCAAACTGATGTGATGATGTGACTTACTGTATATAAGGTTGGGGTCTTTAAAGAGTCAGTTCACCCCAAAAACTGTGGCTTATCCAGAGTAAGTGAGAGACTGTTTCTGGAAAGACATTGCTGCTCAATTTCTTTAAATGAATACAATACCTGGACCAATAAAACCAAAGCATATCTGCAGGGCTAGATACCACTAGAAAAAAAAAAAGTTACTTTGTAATTTGGGTGAACTGCCGCTTTAAAGCTCTTTTACAAGCATGCTTGATTTTTCCCAAACATTGGTTGTAGTCACAAACCTTTTTTACCACCACTACGTCATGGTGTCTTACAAAACGCCCAAGCCCTGCATCAAAATCCCCTTAGGGGATTCAAAGTGAAAGTAACATTTGAAACACAACGCAACATGCTTCTGTTTTACATGTTTTCTATTACTAATGTAACATAATTAATTCATTAAAGGATCATTACAACTTGGGTCTTATTGTCATAGTTTTTACCACGTACCATCAGTTCGGATCACACTGTACTCTGGGAACACGGCGACATCACTACAACAAAGTCCAACAGGGAAACAAACAGGAGCGATCACATGATCAGACAGGTTGTAAACAGCTCAGCCAGATCATCCAAACCACTTTATTTGGAGGTAAAAACTGAAAATGAGAGCAAATACAATGTCATTAATAATCCGTCATCGCACAGGAAAACGTACCCCATTTGCGACCTCATACGTTACTATGTGAAATTTGGTCCAGACTGTCGTGTAGCCCAGATGATGAATCCTAATGACCTTGGTGATACTTGGAGAATCAATCTATTTCAGCTGAAAGGACAGAGACCATACACCGGGCTGCGTATGATGAGTCTGAGCCCAAAGTGAAGAAACAGTCACATATTTATAAGAGCAACATAACAAACAGAGGCAAGGGAGGCATAATCTGTCGGACCTTGAAGGACACAGGGCAGACTGTTGTCCAGAAACCAAATCTACCCAAAACACCAGGTGAAAGTATCACACAGGATAATAACAAAATACCATAAAACGCAAGACACTACATAACACTCATAATGATACATTTTGCTCTTACAGGTTTGTGACCAAATACCTGCAAAACGAATGACATTCCCCTCAGCCTCAGCTGTACTTTGTGTTTAGTCTTAATTAGCACACGTTAACATGCTAACACGCTAACCTAAGAAGGCGAACATGTTAATCATTGATTGCTAAACATTAGCATGCTAACATTGTCATGTGACTGATGTTAGCATGATTAGCTCAAAGTGGCTATGGAAAAGTGTGCGCGCACAACTGCACAACGATGAACACTTTGGGTAATAATTTTACTGTTGGCCTTTGTTTTCTGTTTGACTAACCTGCAAGTTTTAAAAAAATAATTTAATATGTGATTGTCATGGGTTTCCTGCCCCATTGGACCATGGATGTACAATAAGACCCGGATACGGCGCAGTATGGCCCCAGTGGCCACTCGCAGTTTTTGGTGTATGCGCCAGGCGAGCAATTCTTATTGGACTGAATAGGTCTGGTATCCGGTTCTTATAATACATCCATGCATTGCACCTACAGTATTTTCAGCCATGTTACGATGTTATTACTGATAAGAAAGCTGGACAAAACTAAGAAAATAAGATCCAAGTTGCAATGAACTGGAATGTTTCTTTAATAAAATATTATGTGGTACTGTCATATATTTGAATGCGTTTCAAAGAATAAAAATACAATTGACTGTTGTGACGTGTACTCTGTTGACAGTTTTTCCTGCTGCTGTTCTTTCTGATGCTGGTGGAGCTGACAGTAGCATGCTTGCTACTCATGTATGAGGGAGAGGTAGGGTCACACCCATTTGTACTCACCATGTCTGTCTGTGCTAGTAAAGGATACCCATATACCCATAATCTGCAACTCTCACCTCACTGTTTAGATTGGTAAATTGATGGCAGCTGACCTCAACGAGGGTCTGAAAAAGGCAAAACTAGAGATCGGAAATTCAACGAATGTGATGAGTGAGTGGGATCTGCTTCAGAAGAACGTAAGTGTATCAGAGACATACTGACAGCTCACATCATTTAGTGACACAAATGACTATGGGTGTGGATGATGTGCCAAAATACTGAGAGCTAAGTGATCTCAGTCTGTTATAAAACTCTTTTTTTCTCCTAATGATTTGTTTCAGCTTGATTGCTGTGGAGTCAATAATTCCACAGACTGGGGAGACAACGTGCCTGAATCTTGCTGCTTGAGGGAATGTGCCACCGCGAAGCCCACATACAGGCAAAAGGTAGACATAGTGTAACCTCTGTGAAGAGCTTGGATTAAGGCTCGTTTCAACATACTGTAGAGGTCAGATGTCAGATCACATGTTTTTGAAATGCCAGATAGATATCTTATTTTTGCATTTGACTGTTGGCTGCAGTTAATCTCAACTTCATGCTCTTTGTTTGCAGGGCTGTTTGATAACGCTGAAGAACTTCTTTGAGGAGAATTTCCTAACCACTGGGATTTCTGTCATTGTCCTCTGCATTGTCGAGGTAAACTGATAACTGCTAGATATATTTGCCATATTAAAATATGTATTAAATGTCACCACCAAGCTGTAAGAAAGCACTCTTTGTTAACTTCTCCATACAAAATCTAAGCACATGAATTGTGCTGTGGGGTATGGCAAAGTGAACCTGAGGAAGCGGTGGCCTGCTGCTGCTAGTTATCTCAGAAAATGAGTCTCACTTGCTTTTTAAAAGGCTACAGAATATGGAAGCCCAGTGTGGCCATTGTTGCTCATACTTGTTTTAGGCCCACTTACTTGTGAATACAACTCAATTTTCTTATTATCTTGAGATAGCAAATCAGGAATTTGTGGATTTTTCAGTCTTTTAGCTAATTGCGCTCTCATCAACCTTGCTTCCAGCAGCAGAGAGCTGTTTTTAGCTAAATCACACTGATTTACCACAGTACGTGGTTTGTTTGTATTTCTTTAAACCAATCACAATCGTCTTGGGTGGCGCTAAGCCCAAGATGCAGCTATGGTGCTGTTGCAAAATAGCCCCAAGCCTACTTCCTGTGATCATACTGGAGCATTTAGCTGCTAAAGACCCAGACATTTTCCCTCAGGAGTTGGTGGAGAACCACCCAGAGCTAAAAGGGGAGTGAATATTGGACTTACCTTCATCAGGTGGACACAAACACCACTCCAAATAAATGCTGATCTTACTCCGTCTCTGCTGAAAGTGTAAATAGGCAACTGTTGCTAACATGTTTTCCTTAGCAACTTTATACGGTGATAGCAGCTGTATCTGAAATCACTACTTCCTATGTAATAGAATCAATAGTTCACTTTATAGTGAGCGATAAATTGAGATTTTGGATACTTAGTCTCAGTCTTAGCAGAAAGTAGTCTACAAGCTATGGACACTACTTTTTTTGGTTTCATTGTGGGGACTATATATAGTGCTAAGTTTCACACTCAGAATTCAAACACTGCAATCAAACATATGTATAGTGTCCCTTGTAGCAAATAGGGAATATTTCAAACACATCTAATATGTTAATGTTGTTTTAAAAATTATTTAATACAGCTTTAATTGTATGCGTTTGCTTCCAAAATGTAAAAAATGTTGTAATTTGGAATGAATTGGCACAAATATTGATTGAGGCTTTTACGTACAGTATTAACTATGAGGTTTTAGCCATGATCTTTTCTGTGACAAACATCAGTCAACAAGTTCATCTGTCGTGTTTTACAATACATTTTTTAAATCTTGTTTGTTGACAGGTCTTGGGAATGTGTTTCGCCATGACGCTCTTCTGCCACATCAGTAGATCTGGACTGGGCTACAAGTTATAGACGATATTCTCCCCAACATTTATCTTTTATCTGTGTGTTTTAGAGTTAATATCGTTGTACAGTTCTGTCTTAAAAATCATGTGTGCAGAAGGCTAGACATGGGATGTTTCTGAAAAAGCTTATTTAAGATCAGAAAATTTTGTGAAGACAAAATTGTGATGTTAAGCTTTGTTTTACCACAATCACAAAATATTTATGAACTTAACAGACATGTCATCTCTGGCCTTCTGTAATTGTGAGTGATCAAGCTATGTAAAATGCTATTTTAGGCAAAATTAAAGCTGTTCTGTAAATGACTGACATTTTTAAACTTCTCTACATTGTATATCTTTTGAAGGGAATCATGTAAAGCAACTGTTCTTGTGAAATATTACATATCCAGTGTAACTTCCTTCTACAAACTTTTGGAAATCTTATATTAAGGATTAATTGCAATATTAAGACTGAACTGTATCCTCCATTTTGACTGTCTTCATGTTGTCAGATGATCAGCATTTCCTGGCTCTAGCTTGCAGTTCACTGATCTGTGGTGGAGCCATAAATGTAACCACTTCCTCTTTTGACCCTGTTCAGCCCTCAGTTGGTTCCTCTAAAAGCTGACAGTGATACTTGTGTTTCTCTAAATCTCACTATTTAAGAGGCAGTCAAGTGTTTTACTTTCAGTAACCCCTCAATATAAATGTTTATTTTAACACTTCCAATTTTTAAGTAACTTCGGAAATTCCGTCAAGAAACTGACCCAATTTGTAAACATGTCCTGGTCTCACCAAAAAATCCAGTATCTATAATGCAGAGAAGATTGTGTAAAAAGTCAAAGTAACAAGAGCAAGTAACACAGTAGAATTTATTTATTTAAAGAATAAATCCTGCATCAATATTTTAAGACAAAAAAACTAAAAAAATACTAAGATTTCCTTTACACTTTAAAATAACTTTGTTCTTTTTGAAACCATCACACAAAAAATAGAAACAAGTAAAATTTTTGTAATTAAAAAAAAAAAATGTAACTGTACACAGCAGAATATACCATTTATTGCAAACTGAACACCCCTGACACCTCAGAAACTATAAACACAAGTATTGCGATTCACCTAGAGATATGAAAAGACAAAAAATAAGAAATAAAACTACTCTGGTACAGCTCTCTCATCCTCTTTTTCTCTGAAACAAACAGCTGTGTTAAGTCTGGTTTCCCCCCTCCAGTGCCGGCAGCACAGTATCTTGTATGTGTCATAAAGCCGTGCGGGTCCATTTTCACAGGGATTTCCAGTAAGTGTGGCACTTGTTCCCTCCTCCTTTAGATACCAGATGAACACGGTCCTCTTTGGGAGACACCACACTAACACAAAACTGAGCCCAAATGATTCAATAGCCTTTCTAGACAGGGAAATAAAGAGTCCTCCACTAAAACGAGTCCCTCTGAGCGGTGATGCACTTATGACATTGATTCACAGGAAACCTGGTGCAGCATTATTGTAAAGCACTCCTGATTTTGCAATATAGAAATTTTAAAAAGACATTCAGTCCATGCTATTGCTGAAAGATTATAAAAAGCAGCTCATTTAGAAAAGATGGGTTTCTTTCATTCAGCAGCCTTAGGCCATACAAAATACTTAAAAGCCACACTTATATATCACAGGACACGCTCAAGTTTGACACACCGCCAACCATATAACAAGTTACTGTTACAGTATTTTTGAAGTGTTGCCATGAACAAATGCTATCGTAGTGAAACCCTATGAACAAAATGTTGCTAAAAAGTTTTATACCTATAGTTTGTGCTCGAGATGCGTAAAAGAAAAGCCATCAGAAATGCCCCTGCAGGAGACGTATCAGAATAAAAGTCATTTAGAGGAGCAGACAGTACCGTGCCTAAAAGAACATGAGAGAGAGAGAGAGAGAGAGAGAGAGAGAGAGAGAGAGAGAGAGAGCCCGGCGATGACGTGAATGTTGCAAAGAGTGATCTCTCCCGGTAAACATTTAATCCACCTCAAAGAGTCACGGTCGCAGACGACAGCATCTGCAGAGACATCAATAAATAAGAGAAAGACAGAAACAAAGTCTTTCCCAACCCTGGTTCACAAATCCCAATGACCCGCCCCCCCAACCACGATCCACGATCCACCGATATAACTGGAATGAGTAAGAACAGTTAGGGTACCCAGCCCCTATTTTCACAACATTATATCAAGGTTAAAACATCTGATCTGCTGCCCATTGTTAATGACCGACACAGACGTTAACATCTGGTCTGCTTAATGTTCAGTCACATCACACACACACAATATACAGAGAAGCAAGGCCAGTTCACAGAACACCACCACCTGAAGCATCACCCTCACAGCTGCTGCTAGTCCATTTGTGACTTGTTAGGATCCTAAATCGAATACTTCCAAGATTACGCCAGAGAGCAATGAACTGTGCATTGATCAATTCCAAAGAACAGGAGCCAAACCAGCTCTTATGAAGAAAATGGTCTCCTTTGGAAAAAAGGAAATCCAGGAAAAAGAGCAGTCACACAGGAGTGCTGTGGAAAAGTTGAAAATGAATCTGAAGAGAGGTGTTGGGATTTCCACCCAACAATCGAGACAAAAAAGGGGCACTTTTTGCTGTGCATTAGCCTACAATTACTTGTCTCAACAGGACTGGTAGAGTTACTAAGGACACCACTGACTTTAAGGATGGGTTTAGATTTGTTCAAGTCTATCTTACTACAATTCTCACATGCCAAATGAAAGAGTTAGTGAGTGCTGTAGTTATTCCTCCTCTCCATACTGGCCGTCATGGGATATGTTATAGAAATACACCAAGTCTGCAGTCCTTCTGTGCAAAAATGCATTCTACGGTTAAACCAAAGCTAATATGAGGCTTCAGCAGCTCAACTTGAAGTCACATGTAGGTTTATTGTGGGTGTTTTGTCCTGGCAATAAACCTACGTGCAACAGTCAGAAACTACAAGGAGGGACTGTGATACTAGAAAGGCAGTGACTTTGAAAGTTAAGATAAAGCCTCATTAGTTTCGACTAAACTTCAGATTTGTGCACGGAAGGAGGACTGGATTTTGTCCCCCATCTTCTACAGTGTTGCCACATTAGGAGGGGATCACTTCACGGTATGAAGAGGAGTAACCAATAACTCAAGGTACTCATGGTATACTTAGTGTATGGCTTAAGTATTGTATTAGGACAAATGTGAAAAAATCCAACCCTATCCTTTAATTATTACTAAGCCAAGAGCAGAATTTTTCTTTTGGAATTAACCATTTCCATTCAGCAAACTGAACATACTGACTGGCCATCAGGTATCAATCTGTGACAGGAACCTTTACTCAATCTCACAGCACTACCCTGCTGATGGTACTGATACACAACTGTCTGGTTTAAAACTACATGATTGAATTATTATGGCTTATAAGTTTCAAAAAGTCTGACAACTTGAGGCATGACAATTTCTAAAGGAACCAAATCCAAGAACATAGAGCAAGTATCTATTTATGTGATGAACAATGAGCTTGAACCCAACCAAAATCCCTAACCTTGGTAGTAGAGGCTCCAATGAGAGAAAAGCCTGAAATACGGTACTTTCCACTAGTATCACAGAAGCCAAGAAGATAAACAGCTCCGGGTGTGGTTGGAGTAAAGGAGACACAAGCACAAAGTCCCTCCACATTGTACACTTTTGATGGTTCCACATTGGTGTGTAGTGCTTTTGCATGGGATTGGGTTTATATTCCATGAAAGGGCTCAGCCTGTCCAGAAAGAACTACTAAGTACTCCCAGTGATGACTTAAATAGAATTTAGATAACTTTTCATAGTGAAAAGATTTATTTCCGCTGGTTTGATAGTGTCTCTCTCAATGCAAGGCTGCGGTTGTTGGCCAACAATGTTGATATTTCACAACAGTAATGTCTAGCCCAGCTGTGGCTGTGGCCTCGGTCACTTTCAAATGTGTACGCCATGTTGTATACCTGGCCTCTTCAGTTGCCGTGGTTACTAGCCTGCGCGCGCATGACAGCCTCCTCTGCAGGGCGGGGCTTTGGAAGGCGAACTGAAGCGCAACGGAAGGGGAGGGAAGTTGTACTCTTTCAAATTCTCAAGCAAAGTCCACTCTCTTGTCAAACTTACCAACTGCGCCTTTAACAGAAGCAGTGTTTCATAAAGGACTACACCCCTATCAACAAGGCACAGGTAGTCATCCAACAGTTTGAAGTGCACAGCGATGTTAGCTGACAAACAGTTCTGGGGACTCTCTGGGAGGAAATGCCTACTGGGGAGCTCCCCGAGAACTACATACCTAAAATCGAAACCGAAAATGCCTAATATCAACGTTTGCTCATAACGCAGCAGGGGCACTGAGCTCTAAAACACAACGGCCATGCCAGAAAGCACCACACACCATTACAGATCCACCAGAATTACTTAGGAAGGCATATTTTGACCACATTTAATAGTTACGCAAGGCAGCCTGTTTTTATGCATTTCATCTAGAGTCAGTAAACTTTATGCATGATGAAGCAGTACACCTGAGCATTGAATGTTGCCGGTGGGGGGGGATCCTAATTTTCAGGATTGAAAATTATCCTGAACAAAATAATTCTCAGGAATGAATGGTCTGCCTCACTGAGTCCATTTACCATGTAGTCATCAGCAACTAGTTACAGGCCGAACAGATCACACTGTGAACAACATGACCAATAGTCACTGCTTGGTTCTTTCATTCTTGTCCAGAGGTGAGAGCAGAGAGAGGTGGGCAGTGTACGGACGGAAAAGCTTGAAGGGTAATTCCTGTATATACAGATTTTGGGGTCTAAAAGACTAAGGAAAAGTCTCGCTCTGAAATCTCGTGAGAGGTGAGTTGTCGCAGGAAGACGACGGTGTTTCTGGTTAAACAAAAAGGATCTTCCTCTTTAACAAACGGTCTGTCTCTGTAGGGATCCTTTCCATAATGTTGTCACACTCTTAGAATAACAGTCTGAGCCTGTCAGAGGCAGAAACAAGCACTTTCAGTGGACGCACTTTGATGGGTGCAGTTGCCCCAAAGGATTACGTTGCAGCCATTGCAGCCCGTTTTTGCAGTTGCCGGCTGAGATGATATACTGGACCAATTCCAAAACTTTTTGTACCTATTACTCATTTAGACCCCAAAATATGTAAAAAATAGGGCCCAGGTTTAAAAATACAAGAATTACTCTTCCAGGTATACAAGCGTCCAAAAAAACATGCAAACAAGCTCTCTTTCAAGCTCTCCTTTTCATTCTTCACACAATCACCAGTCACTGTGTGTGTAATGGAGAGCGACGCCGTGAATTTCTTCAAGAACAGACTGTCCTAAAAAGGCGCACGCCCCCCCGATTTGTACAACTTGTCACGTCAGGACTACAAAACTCAAGAATTCTTGGAGAGAGATTGGCGGCTATAACGGCCGATTTTTCATCCTGTCATTGGAACAGGTAAACACACTTGCCTTTAGACGGGGTCTGACGACACATCTTACAGCCTAGTTCATTTTAAGCATGCCGAACCCTTGCAGAACATTAATTACACTTCTCACACCTCCCACAGTGCATCCAAATTGGAGTGACTAACTAATCAAGTTACTCACAGTGTTAAAGCATCTTCAACAGCTACAGTACTAGTTTAAGTGTATGTGTGTGGCCACGTATCTGTGACATATCGACCAGTGACTAATCCATGGTGCAGCCTTTGACTGACTAGACTGCAAAAGACTTGTTGAAGCTGTGTGCCATGTCGGTGCACTCCAGTCTAATATGTCTCACCTCGGAGGTGTAGAAAAACTACACTGAACAGAAAACTCACCATAAGTAGCAGCAATGCAACTAACCATTTACAGCGGGACTGCAACTTACTAAAGGTCTGTCAGTTCCTCATTAGGCTAAAAATGACAATCATTTAAGAAAACAACACAAGTAAAAGCCATCTCTGCAATCTGGAGAGCGATGACATTCTGGTAAAACTCATGAATCAGTGGACTAAAAAGCCTTGGGAGTTCCCGGTTCTTTGAATTTGACAGTTTGCTCTGCTGAGAGCTCTACATGTAAATGTGTTAATGTCACTGTGTATTAGGAGCAGACCAATAAAACAGAGCTGATTTTACACCAGATTGAAATGTTGCAGTTAGTATATTATTGATCGGCCTACTGAGAACCCTTAACCTGAATCATCTTAATACAGTACTTTTTATCAATATTCTGCTAGGTGTTAGTGCCCTGTGATGATTAACCAATGTTTTAAGGGGTTCTTCTCTGAACTGGCAAAAATAAAAGGCTTGGGAAAACTTTTAAAACATGCAATATTTTGGCTTGGACATGTTAAATAAGATAAATGATCAGACAAACCCTTCTGTATATACTGCAAAAATATTGGTCCTAACAATTTAATCCTGTACTCAGTCTGACCTTATTACAACAAGCTGAAAGAAATCCCAGTGGAGTAAGGTAAATAACATGAAGTAACATGAAATTAATTGGTTCAGGAATTCACAGCATCTTAAGATGGGGCATCACCCTTTTTTTTTTTTTATCTTATAGTTGCTTTGATGAATTTGTAAAGCCAGTTGAACTTGGCCTGTGGGCCAGGTTTTAAGACTCAACAGAGGAATAAGTGAATTAAAATGCATATCTCTACCCCACAGACACAAGACAATTTTTTATTTGGATCTACAGCCAATTTCTGCCAGGCACTGCTGGGGTAGCGGTTCAACTTCCACATGTCAAATGCTCTTTTGGAGTTTTACTTTTTTTTTGGTGATCTGAAAGACAACTGAGCGCCTCCTTGAGGATGTCTGTCCACATTTGATAAAGATGCAGACACTTGATGGCTTTTAAGTCAAGTGGACTGATCAGAGGCATTTTAACATGCTTCTTTATAAACAATTATTTCACCGAATGAGCAGATCTTTGTCACGTGTATAAAGGAAAAGAACGTTCACTATCAGACTAATCAATGTTTTAGGGTTATTTCTGCAGTTACTGAGTGCTGCAGCTCCGGGGCTCTGCAGGGGGAATGAGTTGGGGGTTGCGGTCTGTCAGGACAGTCAGCCTGTGGCCTCTTTGAGGAACCAGGATGCTGTGGTTCTGGACAGGGTGACGGCCTCTCTGCCCAGTGCTGTGGGGAGCTTAGAGGGGCATCAGCCTGGTGGTGTGGAACAGAAGGGGGTTCAGGTCCTCAGCATGGACAGCCCGATGGAGTGACGGCTCTGAGCGACTCCGCTCGATTTTTGGCAGCAGTTCTTGAACCTGCTCAATTGCTACCAGGATCTGATGAGGGAAAACCAAATGTAAAGGCAACTGTCAACAGAGATTTAAGTTTGGTGTTCATATACATGTTGTGGTCACCCTCAAGCCACCTGGCCTATTTTAAATGTGTTTCCCTTTTACAAACTATTGCGGATGTGCAGAATGTAATGAATGTTATCACCTCGCCAGACAACAATGACATTTCTTCATAGTATTTCTATTGAACACTCATCCTTTCCACTTTTTTAAGATATGACAGATGGAACTCCAGGCAGTAGCAGTTCTAACAGTAGCTTGGACTAAAAAAAAAAGACTGACAGTAAAACGACAACAGTCTTGCAGCGTCTCACACCAAAAATGAATATCCTGGATTAAAGCTACTGTGTAAGATTTGAAGATTTCTGACTTTGGTGACCCCCAGTGGTGTAGCATCACAAAAACACCAGCATACGACAACGTACGCCACTACCCCTATTTTGTGGGACACCTTTTGTGTAACCTACACACTCCTCACCTGTGGAAACAGGGGCCTCTCGTCACATTTGAACTTCAGGCAGTCAACGATGAGCCTTTTCATTGACTTGGGTGAGGTACTATACAGCTTACTGAGGTCTGGAGACAAGTAACCACGTCCAACCATAAAGATTATCTGAGAAAGGAAACAGAGGAGAGAGTTACTGGAATCTGACCGTGCTATTCATATAGGGGAACAGTGCCAGTGTCACTAACTTAAGCTGTAGTAAAAAACAAAGAGGATAAGGGGTGCAATGTTTGCCACCACGTTTTAAAGTCTTCATTTGATACAGCTGGTGACCTCTGTATATGGTGATGTTTGTCACTCCATCTGTTGGTCAGTTAGGCTACATCCACACGAATACGTTTTTGTTTTAAAACGCATAACCTTTGCTACGTTTACGCCTAACATATACACTACTTCAGCGTTTTATAACTCCTAAAACAGAGACCTTTTAAAATGCTGCTGACCCCATTTTAGTTTGAAAAGTCCAGATGGCGTTTTAGTGAGGATGGGCGAAAACAGACACGTTCTAAAACGATGACGCAGAAACCCACCTTCACTTCCTGATTGGGTCTTTTCTGTCATGACGTGTCCTTCCCTGATTCGCCACGCCCCTATCAGTGACATCAGCCTTGACTACCAGCGGTTAATTCAGCATTAATAACGAACACTTCCTTTCAGTAACAGTTCCACCTGGTCGTCGGTCCAAGCAGAGAAATCTCTGCTCTTACTTTGCTCCATTGCTGTTCTTCGTTCATAGTATTTCCTGCAGCTAACTAAGCAACCAACGCAGGGTAGACAATCTGCTTCCTGTTTACACCGGCACGTGCATGCCCAGTGCACGTGAATGGTCACGTGATATGCGTTTCCAGGCGTGTAATATGGACGGAGATTATTTCTGAAATGGTGATAAAACGCTTGTGTGTACGGAGATCGTTTTCGTTTTAAAATGCTGTTTTAAAATAAAAACGAATTAGTGTGGATGTAGCCTTAGTGAAACACTTTGGTCCAGGGGGATGGATTGCCATGACATTTGGTAGCCTATAAACATTCATGGTTTACAGAGGATGAATCATGACTTGGTGTTGCCTGGACTTTATATCTCATGCTGTACACTTTAGTTCAAGACAAAACATCTCAAAAACCAAATTCCCATGAAATGTAGATATTGATGATGCATGGAAGATGAAAATAGGGCTGAAACAATTAGGCGATTAATTGATCGACAGAAAATTAATCTGCAACTATTTTGCAAATCGATTAATCATTTCACTCAAATGTCAAATATTCACTTGATCCCGCTCTTCCATTGTGATGATTTTCTGCTTTTCTCTGTGTTACATCATTGTAAACTGAATTTCTCTGGGCGACAAAACAAGCTATTTGAAGACAATATCTTGGGCTCTGTGTTGTGATGGGCATTTTTTTAAAGACGTTTTAAACAATTAAAAATGATTATTGCGGTCTCCCTCTGACCATTCCTCTAGCACGACAGTTAGGCTAAAATATCCAATTGGACGCAAGATATCTCAGAATCTGAAATGCAGGGTACACGGTTGCCACCTGCCAATTGTATTAAGTAGAACAGCCGACCAAGCTGGAGGTACAGAAGCCCTATCAGCAAGAAAACCCAGGTCTCTCCTTTTTTTATCCTTCAAATTAATCTGGCAAAATGTTCAGAAAGACGAACTGGATTAATCAGATACTCTGTGTCCATGTTGTGCTAACACAAGGAAGAGTAGTGTTGTGTAACCTGGTCTCTGTTGTTGATATTGGAGTAAGGCAGGGTCCCTGACATCAGCTCAAACAGCACTACTCCGTAGCCGTATACATCAGACTGGAATGTATATGGGTTGGTGTCCTGCATTCGGATCACCTCAGGAGCCTTAAGGGAAAAAAAAGAGGAAAAAGAGACTTAATATGAAACGGGATAAATGAAACATTACTGCTTATGCTAATTTAGCTGTTAATTAGGCTGTTAGCAAATATATCTATGCCAACATAAAAGTACTCATCTTCACATAACACCTGCATGTATGGATAGGAAATGTATCCTAAAAGCACTGAAAAGGTATACAATATTACAATCATCTGTTTTTCTACATTTAAATCAAAATGTACAGAGACAATTATTGTCTGTTATTATACCATCACCTGATGACACAGTGAATGTTAGTTTATGGAGGGACATAAAGTAAAAGTGAATAGCCGAAAACCAAACATAAGCTCTTGTGAAATAAACCAGCTGTCATTATTTTAAGTCCCAGCTAATGTGATCATCCACCTGAGCTGATGAAGGGTGGGAAATTAGCAGCAGCAAAATATGGAAGTGGCTGGTAGATTTCAGGCACAAAATAATGACTTACTGAGTGGCTGGTGAATTTGAACATTCATCTGTCAGTGGCTGGTAGACGTTCACATTGTAAAAAGTTAATTTCCCACCCAGCATTTGGTGTCAAATTTTGATCAAATATTTGTCGTTGACAAAATATGGCTTCACACAAACAAGGAGTGTTTACCAGGACTGATAGGACCAAACTGCCCCAACCATACAACTACACCAACAACTACATTTGGACCACTGTTCACCATTTTGTGCAGTCTGGTTGTTTCTGCTAGCAACAACTTCTACTGCTGCAATTTCCAAAACAGATTAAAAACAAGTCAAATTGAGTGTGGACCAAAAAGTCTGATCAAAATATGCCAGCATCATAGAATACAAAAGGCAGCCATAATAATGCTGACGTTGCGTAATCCAAATGAAAGAGAAGTGGAATGCTTATCAAGGTGGCTAAGCATGGCTGTATCTGAGAGAACTAAAACAGGCAACTAGGGAACACAACCTTCAGAATATGAACGCAGTGAGTCAGGCCATCCTGGCAATATTTAAGTTGAGTTCACCATTTTGTCGTCTAATAACATCAAAAGGTATTCCATAATGTCATAGTTTTATAAGAATCACAATCATTTTAGTGGATGTCTCGAGGGAGGCTTACCATCCAGAGAATGGATCCACTGGGCTGTTCTACTTGTTGAGAGCCGCTCCATCGAGACTTCACCGTTGCCAAGCCAAAGTCACCAATCTTCACAGTCCAGCCCTCGTGGAGAAAAATATCTAGCAGCAGAGCTTAGGAAACATTAGACAACTGGTGCACATATGTCATGGAATTAGTTACCACCAAAACTTTTAAACAAGCAAGACATTTTAAGAAGTGAGAGGTGTCGAAAGGAAACTACCTATTGAAAACAATGGGAACGATTTTTACAAAAGAGAACTCAACATTCATTTCATCAACAAAAACTCAACCAAAGCTTAGTTGTTGACTTCACATTTAAATGTGTGGATAAAAAAAAGGTCATGGTTGACTAGTCTGTATGTTTAGGATCATTCTTCTGCTACAATGACTCAAAATCGGAGAACTGTGTAAAAACTTTGTTCACTGTTCACCCACTATGGATGCTAACCTCCTCTAACCCCCTTAGACAGGGTTTCTGCAGAGACTTTTTAAGACCATTATGAATGTATTAAGACCTATTTCACATTCATAGTGGCAAAAAAAAGTTCGAAGGATGTATGATGACTGATGTTTAGCTACCATGTGTACAGTCCAGAGCACCTCTGCTTTTAATGTTGCCGTAGATCCAAACGCTGTCCGGAGGTCACTTACAGGAGCTGCAGGAGTTAACGTTGTTAGTGCAGACTGGGTCGGGCTGGGGTCGGACTTTGGTGATGCCAAGCAGGCATTTGCTGGTGGCATTTTACAGTGGCAGCTTTATGTTTTTCTGACATCCCATGCAACTCTAATGCTTTTATACCCAAAGTTCCTAATTTGAGCGCTTTCTTGCTCGAGCTGCAGCGGGTATCAAATTTGCTATTTTCACTAATTGCGCGGTTCTCGAGGCAGATCTTGCTGAACTTGCACTTACCCATATTATATCAAAGTAACATTAACAGAAACAGTTTTAACTTATTACTTCTACTTACTACTAGAAGTAGCTATTTTTTTTGATGAGACACCACGTTAGCCCACACACCACATTGTGACACACCAGCTGGGTGTACAGACAAAAAATTATTTGTTGTTAAACCTTTGCTAGCTTCAGAACATGGTGTTCAAATTGGCCATTGTGGTTATCAGTTGAGTCTAATGAGGTCTAAGCACAAAAACCTACAAAGCTACATAGTTAACAGCTACCAATACAAGGATACTGTTTGATTTCAGATCTCGATGGATTATGTTCTTTGCGTGAAGATAACTGAAAGAGAACAAAAGAATCAAAATCATTGATTGCATCGTTGTAAAGGAAGAGGCAAGACTTGACTTGCTGCATTCTGCATAATATTAGCAGGATGCAAGTGTTAAGCCATCAGATTTCTCAGACAGTATTAACAGCCTTTACTTTTACCATTACTGCACTGTGTGACACTAGCAAATCCCATGTTTCACTTTTCAGACCAAAACTGAAACAAGTTAAACAACATTTAAACAGAAAACAGGAAAGTTTATGAAATGTAAATGTGATGTACCTCATAAAACAATTTATCACTGCCAAACAACCACTCTTACAAAGTGCACATTGTGGACTGGAAAAAACACTGAATCAAACTGACACTTGAAGTCTAAAACGTAAAACAAGGGTGTCAGTGGTGAGTAGGTGGTGATGTTGAAATGGAATCTAGCAGCAGGTCTTACTCCATGCCCTGTGCTGTCTGTCTGGCCACATCAATGCGACGCATAGTGTCAAACTTGGTTTCTGTGACATGCAGATGGCGGTACAGGCTGCTGCCTTCACACCACTGGGTGATGATGGCAAAGTTGGGCTTAGTCATGTAGCCCATGAACAGCAGGATGTTGACGTGGCGGGTCTTCCTGCAGAGAACAGAAATGGTAATAGTGTTAGAAATCCCATTGTCTCATCCACCATCCGATTAAGATGACGGTACACTTATTGAATCGTTATAATTGAGTTAAATAAAAAAATAAATGCAATAATTTCAACTTGTGTTGGTCAAAGGAAAAGTGGTGCCCACCGAGTTATAATGTCCCACTAAATTGGTTAAATGCCTTTTTTAAAAATAGATTTTTACTGACTGCCAACGTTTCATGAAGAGTGTGAATATATTTTTTCCTGCTAGAAAAAAAAAATTCCACAGTTGTCAGTGCCCTTTTTCAAATAAGACTTCCAGTGATGTAAAACACAAACAGCACTTCTCACCGTAAGACCTGCATTTCATTTTTGAAGGCCTGTAACTGCTCAGGCGTTGGCTCGGTGACTTTGAGGATTTTGATTGCCACGTCTCCGTGCCACTTGCCCTTGAAGACTGTTCCAAAGGAGCCAGCACCTATTCTCTTCTGAATGTTGACTTCTCGAGGGTGGACCTCCCAGTAGTAACTTGAGTCTCTGTAACCCCCTCGGTGCTGAAACAACACATGGATTGAATGTTTTGAACTACTAACTCACACCTAAGTAAATCCCATTACTTGTCTGAAGACAACCAATGACCACGTACCACTTTTTTTTTGTCATCGGACGAGGAGGGCTTGCGCTCCTTGTGCTCTGAGGGGGACTTGGGCGGTCTCCTCCCAGGAGAGCCTAGAGAAGACGGTGGGCTGGTGGAGGGCTTCGGTGAGGGCTCAGGACCTGCAGGAATGAGCAGGCAGGACAAGAGAGTACTTCAAAAAAAGGAGAATAATGCCACATGTAATATTACAAATGAATACAAATTCTGAAACAGAGGAAGGAAATATTTTAAAAAAAAATCTAAAACGTACCCATTGTGTTGTTGAATTTTAGTGCTTCCTAAAAAAAGGAGAGACACAACATTATAAATTCTCATTTGATAACTTAACACAGGTTAGTAAAGGTGTTGAGGTCAATGGTTTTTCCATTTCTTTTTAAAGTCCAAAAGCAGTGGATAGGTGTGAAAACAGCCTTATGCATTTACACTAGAAGTACAATAGTCGATACAACAACACAAGCTTGGACTTAACAATTCAGGGTTCATACAGCTTTTTATGAGTAAAATTCAAGCACTTTTCAAGCACTTTACTACCTGAACCAAAAATGTCCAGACACCCCCGAAGCCTTTATCATCACATCTAAATTGTTACTATAAGTTCCAGGAGACAACAAACAAATATGACGACGGGATTGTTTCATTTTAAATATTAAAAGATTTTTGGTTTACGTGAGTGACTGTGTTGAAAATCAAGTATATTCGAATTCAAGCATAATCCTAACCTTGAAAACATAACAGTTAAAATTAAGCCTTTTCCAAACTTTCAAGACTTTGTACAAACCCTGGACAATTGTATCAAAAAGCTTTTCAGCTGTGACAAACAGGTCAAACATTTCTGGTACACCGCAGTCAGTTCGTTTTCTGGGCTTTCTGTTTTCCCCCACCAGGTGTGATTTTGGTTTTACAGCCAATGGTTAATAGTTTACCTGTTGTTGTTATACATCAAATGTAACAATAGCAACCAATCAAAACATGGCCCAATCAGCCAACACTGACCTCTATAATGCTGGCACCAGCAGGGCTCACTGTGCTGACCATATGAACGTTGGGAGTGGAGGTGGAGCGATGCCTCTGCAGAGACTGGCCATCTCCACCCGGCATGGGGAAGCGAAAGGCAGAGGTCGGGGACAGGAGGTCCATCCTGAGTGATCAAGTAAAACAGTCCCAATTTCAGTTTCACAGACTAAGACTAAACTGTCCTTTTAATTTGAATATAATTTGTTTAATATGGGAGCTTACCCAGCAGGCTCTGGGGTTAAGGCTAGGTTGCCCTGTGATGGGGAATTTTCTGGCAATAGTATCTGTGGGTACTCATCTGGGCAGGTATTGGGATCACACCTGGACAAAACAAAGGAGAGAGGGGATGGGACAAGACCAAATAGACATAATGAAACAAGGTGTCAGACAAAGGAACACCCATTTAAGAACTTCAAGTTGGTGAGGCTCTGGTTATGTGAAATTTCCACTTTTTTAACCCTGGCTCCCTGACTCAAAGACGAAACCCAGCCAATAATAAAAAACAGAAGCCACGATCTGATAAGCAATTCAGTGCTTTGTGTTGAGTTTTCACCAAAACTGTGACATACATGTATTCTTTCAATGACTAAGGAGATGATGACAAAATTTGACACTGGCAAACAGAAACACTGATTATATCTCCTCATAACATCACAGATGAAAAACAAGGACACAAGAATCTATGGCAATATAAGAGACAAGCTTGTGTGACAAAAATGATAAACTACTTTTTACACCTCATTGGATAATGGCTGCATGTTTGTCTTGATGATCTGCACCCAAACTCATTCTACAACGCCAGGGAAAGGTTTTTTCTTTCTTTACAGAGAACATTGCAGTCTTGTCTATATTCTTTAGGTCTTGTCAAAATATTCCTGTTTTAAGAGGGAATGGTAACTCTTGACCTCAGTAACAGTTCTGTAAACCCTAAAAACAAAAAAACGAAATAACAAAAAACTGCGCAAACTGGGGAAGACAGTGAAATGTGGTTTAAAGCTCCTGAAAAAGCTATTAAGTGGACTTTGAGTTAAGATTTTTACTATCTATTAAAACAGGTGCATGATAATGAACACTTCTCCAACTCACCGTTTGCTGACTGTATCCATGTCCAAGCACACAGTAGGGACCTTGCTACTGCAGTGCTGGTGAAATTTGTAGCCACACGTCTGACATCTGAAGCCATTAAAAAGAAACTTGTGGCAAAAATCACAGTAAGCCAGCTTGAAGAAGGTTTTCCGTACCTGCACAGAGAAAAGGGCCCACAATATTCACTTTAAGAACATTTAGGCAAGAACCCAAATATAAAAAGGTAGTTACTGATAGGTTGGTATTCTGTCAATATAAGGTATTTCAGAGAAGCCATATCCATGTAAGACAGGGTATGTGTGTTTGCCAGCTACTTACAAAGTTGTGCATGGTGAGGGGAATATCATCCAGGACTTCGACTAAAAGCTCCTCTCCAACCAGAGGAGTGATGTCCGTGTCCCAGTCTGTCAGTCTCTTACGACTGGAGAGGCAAGGAAAAAGTGAAAAACTTCAATGAAAAACAAAGTTTGTGGCTATTTAGAGCATGTAGTTCTCACAATAAAATGGTGTTTAAATCAATATTTCTTGTGATGATGTGAGGAAAAAGGGGCCTTCTTCATTGGTCTGCATTAATACTGCATGTCAACTCATCTCTCTTGGAAAATTAGATCATTAAAGAGGTACTTCACACTTAAAAGTGATTTTGAGCTGTGAACTAAATGACATGACTGATATCTTTGAAATGATATGATCAATGCTGGTGTTAACATTGACATTTCTTACCAAATTTATTAAAATGAAATGGGTTAAAAATGGCTCAGCATCTACTGTTTTAAAATCAGCCCTGAACCTGTGAGGCCAATGCTGACATAGAGTCAACTGGTTGGGACCTGTCTACGTCATCACACACACACACACACACACATATATATATATATAAAAAGACTCTAATCAGTGTCAGTCAGTCTCCCCCATGTCTCCTGACCGACAAGGCCACGCCTCCTACAGCTCTTGTTCCCTCACTCAATGCATTTTTTACATTTGTTTCGAGAGAGGGTTCTAGCAGAATCTGAGGGTGGAGTTACACTTTAACATGGTTACATTTTGTTTTTATTCTATGGTGAAATACAGTTTAACATATGATGTGCAGTGATTTGAGATACACGAGCAGTCAGGTGATCAGACAGGTTGTAAACAGTTTGTCCAGATGATGTAAACCACTTTATTTGGAGGTAAGGCTGCTTTCAGATAGAATCAGGCGTTGCAGCAATTAACGTCTTTGTACTCCCTCGTGGCAGGGTTGAACAGCTGATATACAGTCATTGCGTAGGGCAATTGATCAGTCTCTATTCCATCTTCACAGTTACTCGGTAAACAGTGGAGTATTACGTTAAAGAGCTAATGCTACATGGTAAACAAAGTTCTTCTTCACCTGTGTTTCTACAAAAGTTGATTCTGTGTTAAATTTTAAAAATGCAGCAGCGCCTGATTCTATCTGAATGTAGCCTAAAACTGAAAGCGAGCGCACCTGAAATGTCGCCAAATTGCAAACGGTGAGCATGTATAAATAACAAAGCACACTGTGCAATACGTAGATCTGAGAATGGTGACATATTTGCTGTTGCCTGTTTATCTTTTATGTAGGCAATGAGGAATGCAACCCATTATCCCTATATGGTGTGGGAGGACATTCAGCAGACAATAATGCAATCTTACCCTTCCAGAAGGCGAAATACAGCACAGCATTCTTGGCTCAAGCCTCTCACTTTGAGCGCTTTATCTAGACTCTCGTGCACAGTCTGTCCTTGGCGAACATTCACCTGAGAACAGGAAACCATATTTGAACAGGTGTGACTTTGAAATGACATTCATTGGCCAGGTACACACACACGCACACACAACAAGGAAGCATACTGAAAGTAGTGACAAGCAAAAATGGCAGCTGCACATTGAGTTAATGTTGACACTATAAATGATCCATGTTGTGACAGAACTTCCTGCAGACTAGGAAGAGACTGGACTTACTTTGCCCCAAAATAATAATGCTACATTCCTGTTCTGCTCTGACCACAACAAAGCTCTTATAGACGACATTGTGGGATGTCAGTCAACTACAGCTGCTGGTTCCATGGTGAGATTACCACACAAGATGTTCCACAATTATATGTGCATTTCTAACATAGTAATACAAAACAGATTTGGTACGTAGTGCTGGATGTTTGTTCATTTTATATAACAAACATCCAGCATCCATATATATACACACACACACACATATATATA